>VUQR01036974.1:5186-19931 GCA_015108515.1 Hemichromis elongatus
TATAATTTTATCTTTTTTTTTTTTTTTTTTTTTTTTTTAATATATTAAGTTAGGTTACTGTGTTGTCTTGTCTTGTTTGTTTCCAATTTCGTTGTGCTATGCAATGACAATAAAGAGTTATCTATCTAATCCAATTTCATTTGGATATAAACCGAAATTATATTTTTATTTTAACAGTTATTGCTTTTGTCATTTCAGCTTGGACATGGCTGATAACAACCACAAAATCGCGAACCTGTCTTCTTGATGAGTGACCTTGAACTCTACCAATGCTGAAACCAAGCAATGGAATAGATGCAAGTCCATGTGCCAAGAAAAACCTCCCCCCTGATGTTATCTTGCGTGACAGAGGCCTGTTTTTCTGGAAACAAGTCAGGCTTTGAGCCAAAACCAGAGATGCTCATACCAAGGCATCCTTATGGGCTGCAGCCTTGCTACACCAACTGAAAGCACTATAAAACTCCATCTCTTGCTTAGAGGATGTGCTATTGAGTGGATGCAAAGATTGATTTCTCTTCCATCTCTCCACAACATTAACATTTAGTGTGTACAGTTTAAAAAAATGGTAACCAAAAATGGTGTCTGAATGTGGCATTTTGTGGATGGGTATGCTAAAAGGTGTGAGGCTCTCTCAGAAAAGTATAACAGCTGACTAATAGTCTGCTGCTAATAATGGATGCCAAGTTAAAAGAGGACCTGTTCCGGAGATATGTGACAGCATTGGAGAAGCGCCTGGAAGGAGGAGGGGATAACAGGGGGACTGGAAGTACACAAGAAGGGGAAAGAAACAGACACAAGGACAGTGAGGCCCTACTTTCCACAGCCACAGCCCTGCTAGGAGCCTATCAGCCAGATCCGACACAGCGATTTCGCATGGTGCGTTTCTATGAGGTGGTGGAGAACTCCCTCCGCTCCCAGAGAGGAGTCAATCTGAAGGGCCTGGAGAGAGCCTTCCATACACTGGAAACCATCTGTACCAACCTCCTACTCTTCCCTTGGAAGAAGGAATTCAGATGTATTAAGGTAACGTTAGTTTATTGATGGAACACTTAATATATTTTGCTTAATTAGTTTACGCTAATAGCCAATATTTCACTATTAATACACTTGTTAAGTGGTAATTGATCAGGGCAGTGTGTGTGTACACCGAAATACTTTTGTGAATTTGCATATCTTTCATACTGTAGCTTGCAGGCAATATATATATGAATATCTTTCCTGACCTTTAGTGTGGAAAGAAAATCTTCACATTTGTGAACACATCCTCAGTTTTTATGTAGATATCTGATAACTGCACAATCTTAAGAGATCTGTGGTGTTCTTTTAACTTAATTACTTGTTGTCTAATCTTAGCACCATACATTGTGTATACAAACAAAAGTTTGATCCCGCTAGCATATCTCAAAGTACATGAGTGGAATCTCTCCTGTCTGCTAAACAGCTTGAACTGTTTTTTTAGTGAATTAATTTCTAAAAGTAAGGTAAAATTTGTATACATTTGTAAATTTATTGAAGACACATGCAAAGAGGACATGTTGTTATGAGTATTTCTGCTCAGTTCTACTCAGTGAATAAGTGACAAATTAAATAGAAAGCTGCAGCTCTTGACACTTCAGTGATCCACTGCCTCTGTTTTGCTTTGGGGTTTTATGTTGCTGGGATTCTTTGGCTCTACTTGTCTTCTTAGAGGGAAACCACTGCAAATCAATACAAAGTTGTTTGGGGTGAAACATTTCTAACCTAATAGGAGAGGGCAATGTCCTCACACACAGAGCCCTTAAATTTGTCAGCCAATTGTACCCAGAACTATATCTCAAATAAGTATTTGATATTAGAGAGGTGGTCATTTTAACTTTACATTTAAAATGTTTTAATTTGTGCTAATCATCTGTTTTGTCTTAGAAGGATGTGCATTTCTTTATTTTTTTTATTTTATTTTTGGCTTTATGTCAGCCTGTTTTAAACAACTGACACTTACACTGATTCTCGTTTCTCTCTTTAAGACCTTCACTGGCCCATATGTCTACCATCTGCAGTCTGCCATTTCTGATGCTGAACTCCGAACTTTAATGCGCACCATTGGCTACACCTGTGACCATGATTCGCAGTTCCATTTGCAGGAGCATCCAGGAGGTGCAAATCATCTGCGACAGTTGGCATTTGAACTCTTCCTGGCCCAGGCAGAGTGTCGTCTTCTGGGAGAGGTAGTGGCTCTGGCCCGTGGTTCAGCGTCAGAACTGGAGGCCCTGGAGCTCCGCAGAGGTTGCAGAGATGATGCAGCTGGCTGTGCTGAAGCGCTCCGCAGACGTGACAGCCTTGGGGCAGATATGGCTCGGCTGTCTGTGCGGCCATTGGATATAGAAAAGCCTCATGCCCACCACCTTAGGCGAGGTAGCCGACCATCTAAATCTGTGGATGTTACAGATGGGGCTGGTCACTGGCATGCAGCGGTTAGCAAGCCTGTCTTGAAGGCCTCATTGAGTCTGAGGAAGGAGCCTCTATTTGTTGATGCAGAGGAGGATATGAAGGATGAGATCATCAGGCCCAGCACCTCAATATCTCTTTCCTCTGTGGCTGCTCCACCTTCCTATAGCCCTGTTGCCGATTTCTTCCCAATTCAGTCACCTCCCCCAGCGGATCCCTACACATCCTACCATCCATCCTCTTTAGATGAGATTGACTTGTACACAGAGAGAGGTGGGGCTGGCACAGGAGGAAGGCAGACCCCATCTCGACCTCTATCCAGAGAGCCTCGAGATGGAAGGGATGGGTGGCTGCTCAAAGGTCATGGGAGTGTGAAGTGTCATGGTTGCGGGCTGGGCTGCACCACAATGACCTCCTGCCAGAGGTGTGACATGATCCTCTGTTCTGCCTGTCATGATGTGGACCCCTCCCCTTGCTGTGGCCTCCAGGACTACCATCCAAAATCTCCACGACCCCTTGATGGATACATTCCTGTCAAGGAAAAGCTCTCTGTCTACTCTAATACTCATACTCACTCCCATCTCCATCCACACCCCCTCACATTGACCCACTCACATTCTCATCCCCACCCTCACCCTCAGATGGTGGAGAAACCCCTCATGTCCACTAAGCTGTTTCCCAGCAAGTCTGTTGCCTTGACAACACCAAAGGGAGGCAACAGTGAGCGAATAAGCATGGGGGGATCGCGATGCGGGTTTTGCAACAAGCCAGGTGCATCACACACCTGTGTGAACTGTTCGAAAGTGTCATGTGACTCGTGCATGGGCTTGTATGCAAAAGATATGTGCACGCGAAAGAATCCTCAGCACAACTTTGTGCCCAACCATCAGCTAAACTTCAAATCTGGCACCATATCTCACCTGGTGTACCGATGAATCAGGCACAGAATATTTTTTTTCCTTTCACTCCCCTTTTTTAACCTGCAACATAGTCTTGCACGATTGCTTTAGCTTTCTTTCCATTTAAATCATTCATGTTCTTCATCTCAGTCCAGTGCTATTTTTATTTTTTTGATATTAGTTTTTTTTTCTTCTCTTAACCCTGTTTTAAACTTTGTACATTTTCTCTTACGGTTGAAGGGCCATTGACTGCATATGCCACAGAGAGCCATATCGTCTGCCCATCTCTCTGCCTTGTACAAGTTCAGGCCTTTTATCTATTTCTTCTTCCTTTTACCTTGCTACCTGCTCTTGAGTAGTCATGTGATGTTGTAGCGCTTCCCAAATCCCTCAAATCTCGTCCTCATCGAAAAGGGAAACTGGAGAAACAAGAGTTTAATTCCTTCTCATTTTGAATGAATTCTGTCCAAATGAACATAATCTACTTTGCCTAATTTCTCAGCTAAAAAATCTTCTAATATATAAATATAAATATATATATATAAATATACAGTATATATATATGTGTGTGTGTGTGTGACTGAATGAGTGAACGTGTATGCGTGAGTGAGTGTAGGAAAGACCTCTGAGCTTGCATTGTGATAAAGAGGTCTTTTTAACTTGAAAAAAAATATAGGAAAAAAGAGAACACACTGGATAAGTCAAGTAATAAGTCAATAGTATATATTTTTAATCTCTATTCTCTAGAACAACATGAGACTGTTAAATGGGCATGAGGCCTGGCATTAGAAATTTTGGGGTATAAACTTATATATGTGGGCACGGGCTGGGCGATATCTCAAGGGGACACACTGAGACAATGGTCGAATGCCATAGATTCTATTTAAAAGTTTATGCCTTGTAAATTAATCCTCAATTGTTTCTGGTTGTAGGACTGAGGTTAAATGCTGCTGTTGACTTGAGACATTGAAGACAAGTGGCGTTGATTTCTTTCTGATAGTTGTGTCAGATCCAAGCCCTCCACCCCTTTTCATTACACTTCTCAAGCCTTCATGGATCATGATGTTGTAGTACCCCTGCACTAGATCAGTGGTTCCCTGTTAGTCTTGGGTGGGATCACAGGAAGTCTCACACTGGGCCAGATATCTAGGGATTATGGTTCAATTGCTAGGTTTTAGGCAGTATGAAAGTACATACTCTAACATGGTTTCTGTCTACCTCAAATGGCTTCAGCTTATACACCCAGTATGACATTGTGGTTTTAAACTAGCCCTAAAATCTAAAGATTGTTTATTACATCTTTCATTTGTAATTTATGTTTAAGCAAACTAGAAAGCACCACCCTCTTACAATCAGCTGAGCCAGTCAAGTGACAAGTGAGGCCAGCAAAGACAAAAAAAGAAAAAACACCACAAAAATGTTACAGGTGCAAACTTAATTGCGGTTCAGTACTATGAAGGGTACATAGCAGTTAAATGCGTTTTTTCAATTTTGCTGATGAACCATGTATCGCATTGCTTTTTGCACTATATTTCACAGAGCTTTCTGCACAGCACAGTGACTGCAGGTTGGAGCTTTTGATTTATTTCTTACTAGTTAGTTTTGACAAGACATTTTGAAACACTAAATCCACATGTGTTTGATGTGTGGGGGGCAGAATGGGAGGTAGTTATGCTAACAAATGAAAGTAATGAATCAATCTGCATGTTTTATGGGGTAGATATTCTCTGCTTACATTTGAAACTGAGGACCATACATTTAGTGTTTACCTTTAGTGATTAGACTTTCATTTTTATTGTAAGAGGAGAAATATTTTATATCACAGTTGATCGTCACCAAGGGCTAATTTTAAATCACATTGCATTAAACAAAAAGTCTGGGTTATTTTGACAGACTCCTTAGGCTGTTGTAGCCTTTATGTTCTGTCAGGAATAACCTCTAAATGCCTTAAACTCATTCAGCTGTCTTATCCTAGTGTATTAAAGCTTTTGATGTTGTTGTTCTCGCCCGGTTTTGTCTTTAACCAGCCTGTAGGTTTAACATTAACATATGGTTAACAGGCTAGAAAATGAAGTTCATTTCTCTGATGTCCAAGTGAGGAATTCAGAGTGAGTTAAAACTACACCTAAGAGTATGGAGTATGTGTTGAATACAGATCATACCTACCATGTATATTAACATAAATATGCAGCAATGAACACATTGTACATCTGTAAACATTGTAGATGTTTTCCTTGGAGACAGGTTTGGTATATATTTTGTTTGCGTACAGATATTACCTTAACATATTGGTTTCAGGAAGTGACATCTGATTTCATTCTTTTCATTCCTTCCCTTCAAACCTGAAAATCGTCTTTCGTGTCTTTATCATGTTAAAGAAGGGATCTTTTGATACCAATTAGATGTAGTTTTAGCAGTTCTTTGAAAGATGCTCTTGTGCTAATTTGGGTATCAAAAAAAAAACAAACAAAAAGTCTTGAGTGCCCTTATGGGAGGTGTGCAATTTTTCTGTTTCCATCAAAGAAGACTTTCTAGATATTTTATCATAGCTATATTTCAGTTACTCAATTCAAATCATACCAGCAACAAAGACAACTTTCAGATGTATTGAGCCATGTTGAGTGATCATATTGCCAAATGAAGAACAAATATCTTAGCGGAGGAGAAAACAAAATTATGTGGCTTGCCTGGATGTACAGTTAATGTAACATAAATCTGTGATTTTACTAAAGTTTAGCTTTGTGTCTGTAGATGTTGGCCTTTTTAAGAAGCCTAGAGAGAAAAAACCCCCATCAACATAGATACCTACTCACACACCATCGGATGTGTCACTTGAAACAGTGGACTGATAACTTGTGTAGGTCACTACAAAGGGCTAAACAGTCTGCAGGGCTGCTGCTAAGTTTGTGGGCACTGTTTTAACGTTTTAATGAGAAACTGACAGATCAATATCTAACGTGGGGCTTACATTCATCAGTTGTTAAGAATTACTGATGTTGGGAAAACAAATGTCATGGAACACTGAGCCATTTTAACATGATTGGTTTATCCCACACTTGAAATACTCAAGTCATTGTGGAAGTGGATGCTCCCATTTACCTCTGTGTGGTTATCTTACTGATATTAGCAGTCTTGGTGTAGTTAGGCAGCCTCTACCCATTTCCCTAACCTTCCTCTTGGCATGCTCTGTACAAGGCCCATACCCATACCCCCACCACACCACACCCCACCTACCTTGGCACTGAGGATCATCGCACAATGTGTATGTGAAGGGGTATGGACCTTGTGATCAATATGTGGGCTTACATGGGGCGGAAAGGGAAAATAGCCAAAAATTGTTAATTGGTGAATATATAAAGAGAAATGAAATGAAGCAAAACGTAAATGAGATTTTATAAATTAATTTAAAGAATAAAGTTCTGAAAAAAAAGTTTCCTATCTTGAATTTTTTATTACTCTTTTTTTTGTTTGTTTGTTTGTGGTTGATTAAAATTTGTGTTAACATCACACAAAGGTCACAGTTTAGGACTCAAAAGCTCAGCCTTTTTAATTTGATATGTAGATGCAAGTGAAAAAGAGTGAATTACGCCTCTTTTTTACTTGTGTCTACTCTGCTCGATTCTATGAAGGAGTCTCTCATGGCTCATTGAGTGACACCGCTTTCTGAATAATCAGTGGCATGCAGTCTGTTAGATCACATTTTCAGATTAACTCCGATCAGCCCAGTAGGTACTGAAAAAGTACCCTGGTTTTGCAAGGGTAGACTCTTTTTGTAGATGTCCAGTAGTACTGTGAAGTACAGTATAGGCAATGATAAATAGAGAAATTTCCCCCTTTTTCCCTTCATGGTATCATGCCAGTTTAATACAAATTTCTAATAGGACAGCTTTGATTGCAAATGCAGTCGCATTGAATTTTTTAAATCATTTTCCAGGTTTAATGTTCCCAGTCTTTTCCTTCGCATGCTCTAATTTGTAAAGGAAAGCCTCAGTTATAATAATCTGTTGTTGTTTTTTATATTGCTGTGCAGTCCTCTTGTGTGATAGTAAATTTATTTTTCCTTCTTTTCTTGCAGCCAGACTCAGATTCTGTTGGCTGGTCCAAATCATTAATCCTTCATGTTGAACAGCAGAATCAGGGTTTTAGGGCCAGCAATGTCTCTCCCTAATACTGAAGGAAGACTCCACTTAAGGCCCGTGGAAGTTTGAAGTTTTTCCTCAGATAGCTCCATTGACCTGTCCCCTGGTTACCCATGGGCCTACCACATAAACATGTTGTTTCCTAATAGGCTAGTCATTCTTGATGCTTATTTGAATGGTTTCACACTTACCATGAAACAAATACAAAAACAAAATCCACAAACTCAAAACTTTTTTCTTTTAAATTCTCACACGCCTCCTATTTGTAACTATGGTTTGTTGCCTTAAGCCATAGTACACTTACATAGGTTTTTATCTTTTATATCAAGTACATAGAGTTTACAAGAAATTAAATATGCTATGATGTGCGATAAATATAAAACTGGCCTCTGTCCTCCACTAGATGGCATTGTTTTACTTTATTATTACTGTGTGCTGTTTGCATCCTCTCTGAATTGTGTGGGTTGTCTAACAGTACATGTAGGAGACGTATATACAAGATTCTTTATTGATTCTAAATTGGCTGTTAGACTGTGAGCGTGAATGGCTGCCTATCACTGTGTGTTAGCCCCGTAAGGGACTGGTGACTTATCCTGGGTATGCCACGAATCTCGCTCAACATCAGCTGTGACGGGCTCCAGTGCCTCAGTGACCCAGTGACCCTGAACTGGATAAGCCAGGGGTGGCCAACTCCGTGCCTCAAGAGCCAGTGTCCTGCAGGTTTTAGATCTCACCCTGGGTCAACACAGCTGAATCACATGGTTAGTTTATTAGGTCTCTGGAGAAATGCTGAGGAGGTAATTTAGCCATTTGAATCAGCTGTGATGGATCAAGGACACATCTAAAACCTGCAGGACACCGGCTCTCGAGGCCTGGAGTTGGCCACCCCTGGGATAAGCGGTTAAGAAAATGGATGGGTGGACGAATGATGCAATTACAACAATGAGTAAATTTATTATTACTTAAACTGTAGTTACACAAACACTTCCGCACAAACAGAACCCTTCATTGTTAATACTAAATTAAGCATTATTACTAGTAATATATCTCACCCATTATTTCACAAACTAACTGGCTGTTTTAAACGGCGCCCTTGCCAGATTTTTTACCACAAGGTCTGTTAATAAGTCCTCGTGAATATCAGCTGCTTTAATTGTGATATCAATCTACAAATAATAAATTAAACTAAACTAATAACCTCATTAAACACTTTCCGTGTATCTTTTGTTTGTTTTTTTTAAACAAACTTTCTTTGATGAAATTCACCCTGGTGTGTAAAATCTTAAGCAGTGTTATAAAGCAGCTTTTTACTGTAGTCATATAGCATTTTATTATAGCGCTGTTACAAAGTCTCAGAGGAATGTAACAGTTACAATTATGTAGTTACTTGTATTACAAAGATTCTTCTTTTATCTGCAACCTTTTTTTCTCCCTGTGCGCTTTCAGTCAATTTCAGTTCCTGTGCAGGGAGAAAGAAAATGGTTTATTGGTCTTTTATGGACTTGAGATACTTTTTCTTTTTTTTACATTTATTATGATTGAACAAAAGGACAATAACCTGATTTTGAAGCGCAAACTGCTGCCCGGACACAACTATTGACTTCTGCTAACAGCGCATTGAAGGTATCTGTAATGACAACATGAAAACACAAAACTATATTAGCAAAGAACCTAGAGGGAGTATACCAACCCAGTCAGCAAGAGTCTGCTCTTCAGCAGGTAGCAAAAGCAGTGATAAGCAGTCAGGCTTCTCACATCGTAGCCTCCATTTCATATATGTTGTGGTAAAATTGTCAGGATGATCACTGTGAAGTGCCGTGTGCGCTGTCATCTTTGTGTTCACACTTAAGACTAGAAGAACGATCCTGTGTATGTCCTCATTAGGATTAAGATTTATGCTGTGTGTGACTGCAGCCCAATATTTATACTGTTAAATGGTAATTAAGACTATGCATCTATGGTTATGTGACAAAGTAATACAAAAATAACAAGCAGTGAAATTACTTTCTCCAGTGAATCATTTATTTAATGCATTTTTAAAGTAATGAATATTATGTAATATATTGTTTTTCTTTACTTGCTTGTTTTGAATATCTACTCTTAGTAATACATTTCAGACATAAAGTATCTTGCACATTTAATAAACTTACTTCTTAGGCTTTAGATAGTAAAGTAAATTTATATCACAATCAATGATTGATTACAAGTACACATGAGAAAGGAAAGGGAATATCAGCAGCTAGGAGCATGAAACCTGAGGGCATGGTCACTATGCTTTAAAATGACACATATTGTAGAGAACAAACCAGTGCTAGGTGATTTGTGAGGTCTGTGGCTCACACCTTGTAAGCATTTCTGAATTAAGGAGCGAGGACAGAGTGCATTGAAACAAGTGTGGGTGCAGTGATTTTTGTTTCCTTAAAAGCTGTAGATGGAGTTAAGCCAACAGTTAGTCATCACAGAAGCACACTTTAAAAAAGAAAAAGCTTAAAAGCATATTCTAGCGTTTACAGGTCTAAACGTCATGAAATGCTTGTAAAACCCTGAAAGAAGCACGAAGAATAAAAGGAAATTCTTCACTTTATCTAAGAACAGGCTTTCTGAATTAAACATAATTTCCCAGTGTAAGGTTGACAAAAGACACCAAGCCATGTTTTGAAATTAGGTATGTACAAAACCTCTAAACAATAAATTCTTTTTCGAAAGTAATGTCCTTTGAGGTATTTTGAGAATATTTAAAAAGAATGACCGGAGGATGTGAATTTCACAAAGCATATGACCTTGGATCGAGCACAGGCCTCAGTACTGGCAGCCTTTGGTAGATATGACCCACCTGCAACCATGTGACCTACAGGATGCCCCATTTTATTCTATTAAGAAATATGTAATTATCATTTTGACAAAATTAAACATTAGGACTGTCGTTGGACTCCAAGCTTCTTTTGTTATTTGCCTTTACACTGTCACACTATTGAGATATAAGCAAAAACCATCAGTTTTCCTTTTGTCCTGAATCTCCTTTTTTATCTCTGAAGTCCTCAAAAATCTTAATGGCTTTTCTTATCACATCCCACCTCCATACCCTAAACACCATCAGACAGCTATTGGGCGGTTGTCATTGTCAGCCTCACAAAAGTTGTAGCATGTCACCTTTTCTACAATGCAGAATCAGTTTTCCCACACAGCTACCCTGTTGTGATGTGATCAATGGTAGTGATTTGTTTAGAGAGCGACAGCAACAGCGTGAATGCACCATTTCACTGTAAACAACTTTTACACTTTCATATCCAATAATGTGATGTGTGAAGGAGAACAATGTGGTTGCTTTCTGCTTTTCTCGTGAAATGGTAGAAGCTTAAAATATAAAAGCTTTATTAGGTACAGCTTGCTAGTACCAGGACCCCCTTTGGCTTTCAGAACTGCCGTCATTCTTTGTGGTACAGATTTAACAAAGCACTGGAAACATTCCTCAGAGATATCAGCCCATATTGACATGACAGCGCCACACAGATGCTGTATATTTGTTGGCTGTACATCCATAATGTGAATCAGCTTTTTGACTTCGCAGGTGCTCTACTAGTTTGAGATCCGGTGACTGTGTTGAAGAATTTAAGGTTGGTGATGTTGCATGTTAATCTGCTGGAAGCAGCCGTCACACGATGAGTACACTGCGGTCATAAAGCGATGGGCATCATCAGCAACAACACTCACCTAGACTGTGGGGCTTAAATGATGCTTAAGTAGCATCAGAAATATGCTTTACATCCTTACACCACTACCATTACTCTGAACCGCTGATACCAGACAGGATGTATCTATGCTTTTATGTTGTTTACACGAAATTCTGACCCTATCACCTGAACGCCACAGCAAAAATCAAGCCCTACAGACAGATCAGTGCTATGGTTTGATTGTAATTCTTCTTGACTTTTGGCACAGCTGATCATTCGTTCCAGAATACCTACCTCAGAATGGTTGTTATTAAGATAACACATCAGTTTGTGACCCATCGGGAACTGGTGGTAATTTTTTTTTAAATCAGATATTACCTGAATTAATTACTTCTCTGACAGGAAGTGCTGGATGACCTGCAAAATATCTGAAAAACGTCTGCAAATAATATAATGCTAAATTTAAAAAAAACAGTCATATCTCTACTGTTCTATTTGTTTAGATACATTTATAATTTATATAAGATGTTTAGGACTTTTTGGCTCAACAAAATTATCAACTTATGCTGCACTAATGAGACAAAGCATATATTCTCCTGATTTTGTATTTGGGGCTTAACTGCTTTGGATTTCCCTGATTCTGGATCTGAGGTTTGCGTGATGCTGTTTAAGTGACTGTTAAAAATACGTCTTTTTAAAAAGTAAAAGTGTGCACATTTCTCAGTGTTTTATGTCTGGGTCTTGTCTGGTTTATTATTGTGTTTAATAATATTTTAATGCCATATTATTGTTATATATTATAAGTTTTTATTTGATTTGATTTTTAATTAAACAATTTGATTAAACTGTGGTCAAACAATACATGATTCTTTGTAACTTTATTTTGAAAGGTGGTGAATCATTGTGCTTAATTGTAATTGTTATATGCATTGTTGCGGGATGTGGAAGCAAATTAAATTTAAATTGAAACTGCAGTAATTATGACCGTCACCAAGAACAATCTTGTATGGCATTCTGACACGTCTGATTAATGACTACTACGAAAACTAAATCACATAGTATTGTGGTTTACACATTCGCCTAATAAGCGAATGGGTTTGATCCTGTGAGGAGACACAAATCTTTTGGGGTTTCGTGTCAGGAAGGGCGCTTGGCATAAAAATTCTGCCAAGTCAAACATAAAGCTACCCGCTGTGGCGAACCCTTGTGAATAAGGAAGAATCTGAAAGTAGCTTCCTTAAGTAAAACTGATTCACAGTTAGATGGATAATGATGTCAAGCAAGTCCTTTTTGTGTGTGTGCTGCAGCCTGTTTGAGCTACTTAATAAATAATAAAGAAATCTGTAGGACACCACTTTCTGATTTGTTGAGATGACACAATCTTTGTCCATTCTAATATTACGTGGCAGCCCTGTATTTTACTTTAGCATTCAACAGTTTAAAAAAAATATGTCCCAACAGACCAGTTATTTTCAACCTTTGATCTACTTTACTATTTACTTCTGCAGTGGAGAGTGCTTGCACGACTTTGATTTTAGTATCTGTAAGTTAGTTGACATAAAATTATGTTTTTATTTCACCACCTCAGTGAGCTGTCTGACACACTCAGACAGCAGATTGTGGTAGACTTTTGGCTCCTGAGAAAGCATCGACAAGAATTTGACATTTTCTTAAACATACTTTTGAAACGTTGAGCAAAGTTGAAATTCCAAGTTCTGAGTTCAACTTTTAAGCTGTAAAATTAAAAGACATTCTGTACGGATGCATCACACTGATATTTCTACAATCTCTTTTTTGTCTCTTCAACTGTAACTTGAAATCAAATAAGGACTGTGTTTCAAATATGTGTTCCCTGCATAATGTAAAAGAGACTGGGATCGGAACATCATAGCATTTCATGGGTAATACATTTAATCACTATTAAGCATGTTTTGTGTCAGAAACCTATTATATGTTCACTGATTGAGGTCCCAAGCTACTTTTTCAGACATTATTATAAGATGTAATTAATGTGCATGGACACCTTGTGCCCACTCGTTTTAGTTTTTCCCATGTGTACTATTTTCCCCTTTGTCCAGTGGACTTGCACCTTGGTTTTAAATAGCAGAGAAGTTGGACTGACATGTCAGGTTACATTACACTTCAGGTCAACGCATTTGTGATTAACATCTTCTTTGTATTTCAGCTTTTCGTCACTTTTTTATAATTGATCAGTGAGAGAATAACAATCACTAATAACAACCAATACAAGAGTCAATTTAGGAAAAAAAAAACAATAATTAAGAGAAAACAAATAATAGCATAGGTAAGAAAACTCACGGAGAGAGAATGCTGAAACTTTTTGAATAGAAATAAGAATGTACAAAAACAAATGGACAAATTTGTTTGCTTCTATGAAATATTTATGTCTTTGATGGTGCCTTATGTGGTAATTAACTTGTGGTCCTGCTGAAGTATTTTATACATGCTGGCAGCCTTTGTTGTGATAAATTCAGAAACTGCAGTGATGAATTAGATTAGATTCATATTTTGCTTAAAATGCATAGCAGGAACTGATGATACTGAACAAAATAGTTGTGGACTGTATCGGCCCAACATGCAGTTACATTTCTAGAGAGGTGTATGTTAGGTTAGGCTGTAAGTCGCAGCTTGGCTTTCAGATAGGTTTTTGGTTACAACAATTTCCCACTCAAGTATAAATCCCCAGTAAATGTCAGACTTCCCATTTACAGAAGCATGCACAGACCCAGAAAGCCAGTGTTAACAAAGAAAGGTGAAAACCCCTATTGTGATATTCTATTATGGATTGCTGTTGAGCCATCTAACACGAAGAAAGCTTTCCCATGTTTACCTTGCTTTGTGCTAGATATCTAAAGGTAAATCAAAACAGTCAGACTTTTGCACATTGCCGTATATAAACATTTGTTATGTAATGTGCATTATATAAGGAGCATTATGAATGTTAGGACACACGTGAGAGTGAGAGTCCCTAAAGTTTTAAAGGATCAGTGTGTGTGTGTGTTTCAACACTGACAGTGACTTTACATCTGCCCTTGAGTATAAGTTTAGGCTATATAAGATATATAGCCTGTGTTGCTCTGTGACGGCCTCAGAGGTTGTCTAAGAGAATATTGGGAGCAACAACACCATGAAGCCCAAAGAACACACCAGACAGGTCAGGGATAAAGTTATTGAGAAATTTAAAGCAGGCTTAGGCTACAAAAAGATTTCCCAAGTCTTGAACATCCCATGGAGCACTGTTCAAGCGATCATTCAGAAATGGAAGGAGTGTGGCACAACTATAAACCTACCAAGACAAGGCCGTCCACCTAAACTCACAGGCCGAACAAGGAGAGCGCTGATCAGAAATGCAGCCAAGAGGCCCATGGTGACTCTGGACGAGCTGCAGAGATCTACAGCTCAGGTGGGGGAATCTGTCCATAGGACAACTATTAATCATGCACTGCACAAAGTTGGCCTTTATGGAAGAAAGAAGAAAGCCATTGTTAACAGAAAACCATAAGAAGTCCCATTTGCAGTTTGCCACAAGCCATGTGGGGGACACAGCAAACATGTGGAAGAAGGTGCTCTGGTCAGATGAGACCAAAATGG
>VUQR01036974.1:42609-53562 GCA_015108515.1 Hemichromis elongatus
TTTATTTGTGTGCACTCTAAGGCACACCTGTGCAATATTCATGCTGTCTAATCAGCCCCTTGATATGCCACACCTGTGAGGTGAGGTGGGATGGATTATCTCAGCAAAGGAGAAGTGCTCACTAACACACATGTAGACAGATTTGTGAACAGTATTTGAAAATCATATTTATATTCCATATATGTATATGTGTATGTATATGTGTATGTATATGTGTATGTATATGTGTATGTGTATGTGTATGTGTATGTGTATGTGTATGTGTATGTGTATGTGTATGTGTATGTGTATGTGTATGTGTATGTGTGTGTGTGTGTGTGTGTGTGTGTATGTGTGTATGTATGCCAAACAGCACATTTAATCACGACAGGAACGTTGACCAAAGTGCTGTACAAGAACACAAATACCCAGCAAAATAACTTAGAATATTGATACCAAGCATCAAATATAAATTAACAAATAGCTCTCATTCTGTATTAAAGCCAGTAAATACAAATGTGTTTTAAGATAAGATTTAAAAAGATTGACAGTAGGGCCTGTCTGATGTGTAGGGCTGAATGATTCCACAGCTTGGGCGCTACGACTGCAAACGCTCGACCGCCTCTATGAACCAGCCTCGACCTTGGTACGGCTAAAAGCTGAAGATCACTTGATCTAAGAGAGGGGTGCTCAGTCCCAGTCCTCCAGAGCTGCCGTCCTGCAGCTTTTAGATGCATCCTTGTTCCCACACACCTGAATCAAATGAATGGCTTGTTATCAGGCCTTTGCCAAACTTGATGGCATGCTGAAGAGGTACCGTAATCAAACCATGTGATTCAACTGTGTTGGAGCAGGGGTGCATCTAAAAGCTGCAGGACGGTAGCTCTGGAGGACTGGGACTGAGCACCCCTAATCTAAGAGATCTAGGGGACGCATAAGGCTGCAAGAGCCCAGACAATTACCCGGGAGCGTATCCATCCAGGGCTTTGTAAGTCAGCAATAACATTTTAAAACTAATTCTGAAGTGGACCAGAGAGGCGAGCAGCGGGGAAATACGTTCACGTCTTTTAGTGCGTGTCAGAAGACGAGCTGCAGCATTCTGGACCATTGTCGAGGATGATCTGTAACATTTCTACATTCATCTTTCCTTTGACCCGTGATGGCCTCTCAGGTTCCAGTCTCTCCCCAAAGTGATCGCCACAGCATGATGCTGCCACCGCATCACCGTGGGGATGGTATTAACCAGGAGATGAGTGGTGCCTGGTTCCTCAGTGCCTGATTGGCATTCAAACAGTCGAACCTTGTTAAACTCTTTTCTCTCTTCTTTCATCAGGGAGCCACCCATGGACTCAGCAGATGGCTGCATGTAACAAATGAACACATTTCACTATTTTGACACAATAATTCAGTGATTTATTCTCCCCAGTGTTTGTTTTAAATGTACAAGATCAGAAATCATTCCACCTTTTTCTTCATTATAAGGCACACTCAGTAGGTCACATCAAAGAGATTAATAATAAATAAAAATAAAACCACAAACAGAAACTAAGAAGCTGACAAATCATCACATCCTCTCTGCTATAATGTGTAAATGAACGTACACTCACGTAAGAATCTCCATCGAAAAATACAGAACATTATTTTGCAACTGGATAAAAGTACGATTAGTAACGGTAGAAATGTGAACACACATAAACTGAGTTTGCTTTCTTTTCAAACTCTTTAGTTGATCCAAGTATTTTAGCCCATCAGGATTCAAATCTAACCTTTGACGTATTGATTGATTGATTTTAAAGTTGTTATAAATTGTCAGTTGCAAAGGAATGTTTTTGAAGTGCTTCAGCAAAGATATAAAAAGCAGAAGTAAAAGTGACTAATGATGTTCTCATGGCGGTGGGCGGAGCTCTGTGCAGACACTACAGTTTAAACAGTTAACGTGGTTGTGCTGGTCTGATCTGATATGTAGTTTGTTTCTGTGAATGAAGGTTTTTCCTCATGCAGCCGTTCTGCAGTGTGTTGCGAGCAGTACTTCTACTATTATCCCCATTTGAAGTTCAACACGGCCTCCTGTCTCATTACTGACAAACTAAACCTAAAGGGTCAGAATTAATCTTTAAAAATGCAACAATCATGTAAATTCAACTAAACGGACTCAGCTGTAGCTTAAATCCTCTCATTTACGTTGAAGAAGCTGGTGGCAGAGTTTTGGCCAAACAGACACAAGTGAAAAGCCAGCAGTTGTGTCTGTAGTCATAAAAACTAAAGTCATTCATTAGGAAAACTGTAAAGACCTCACGGGGCACGAAGAGCAGTTTGGACCAAAACAGGTCCAAGCAGGTCCGTCGAAGAAGTCTAGTTCTAATTTTAGGTCCTCAATGTTTGTTTAGCTAAATAACTGATCCTCAAACTATACAACAAAGCTACGATTAACACTTCAATAACAGTCATAAAGACAGAGGAAGTACAACATCGACATTGAAGGAGTGATGTCAGACATGTGGAGGCATCCTTCCATTAAAAACCATTTAAGGATGCAGATCCTCAAAACTGTCACATGTGTTTATGTGTGGCAGAAAAAGAAGAATCTGTAATATAAACATGTAGCCTCCTTACACGCAATCATGAAACCAGACTCGTAAATAAGAGCCACCACACTGTCCCCATCGAGCCACCGATAAACCGTCAAATGTGCCCCGAGATTACATTTGTACGAGCCTTAAACAGTTTTCCTAATTTGATGTTCACTTTTTTTCCAAGCAAGCAAAATGTGTCTTTAGTTACAGTAACATGCACTAGAGTTGGGCCAGATGCAAACATTTTCCACCCGACGACCGTCAGTCCAATATCGGACTATGGGCGATATATTCGCAGACTTTTTGATGGGCGGAGCAACGTAATCATGCACGGGCTGATTTGCGCGTCCAAACATGGACGAACTAATTGTTTAAAAAAAACAGATGACAGAGTTAAACCTGAGGATGTAGCCACAGCAGTGTGCTGCGTGTGCACACGTGTAGACACGACTGACCTTCATGAGCGTGGACGTGTCCACCCCAGCGGGGCTTTCTCAGGCCTTTCTTTATGTCTGTGATGAGTTTGAGTAAATGAATCGCGGCGTTTGTTCACAGATTAAAGACGATGCTGCTAAAACGGGCCTGTTAATATTGTTTTCTGTTGACTGACTGATACATTCGTCCAAACGCCCAGCAGTGTTATGCAGTTGGGAATACTTTCTGTATTATATATATTTAACCATTTGCATTTCCTTGTTGACATAGTCACTTTACCCAGCACTGGCGGTTAGTACTGTACTAGTATTTAAATGTAGCTTGCCATCACTAGGGTGTGAATGTGTGGATGAATGTAGTGTAAAGCGCCATACACATACAGGCCATTTACCATTTTAGTACTAAACGTTTGTGTTCACTTGGTTTTTGGAGAGATCTGGATCATGGTTTGGGTTTATTAGCTCGCTTTCTGGGCTACCTGGATGAAGAGTCGCGTTTCAAAAAGTAAACCTAGTTCCATCTACTGCCTGTGAGGAAACATCACACTTCATGTCTTTGTCTGGCTGCCATCACTCTGCAGCTCTACAAGTCTTCAGTGACAGCTGTGTGTCAGCACATAATGATACCCCCCACCCCAAAGCACAACCACATGTGTGCGTCACACCGCTGCAGCATTCAATCAGTATCCAGGGAGTCATTGCCGTTATCCTCATGTTTGCTGGCCACCTGGTGAAGTCAGAGGGGAAGGTTAAAACAGCTGAGGCAAGCGGCTGACCCAAGCCAACCCAGGAGAAACACAGACATACTGAGTGTGACAGGACCACAACCAAGGAGAGGAGCATTTTACAGATGAGCAGGGGGAAGAGTCAGAGCCAAAGCCACATATTTATGATCATTTAATCAAGTGATTCAATATAAAACATCATTAAAATGCAGGAAAGGGGAACAGCAGAAAGAGACCTGGCAAAGAAAGCACATGCTTCATGTTGATCAGAGAAACGTTTAAAGCGCCTCTTCTTTATGCTTCCAGATCGGTGAAGGTTCGTTTGCTGTGCTGAAAACGCAAAGAAAGGAGGAACCAAAGAACTGAGCAGACACATCAGACAGGAGAGAGCTCACCTGAAACATACTGATGACACCTGACTGCAGAGCTAACACGTTAGCCCTTCATTTTACTCCAATTAGGTTCGTCGACAAAACAATAAATAATAGATAAAAATAAGAGACTCTAAATAATCCAGTTCTTTACATTCTTGATACCGAATTGCAGATTTCACAGTTTAACATAATTTGCCCTTCAGTTGGGAGCTGTGCTGACGTTGGCTGTAGAAACACAACGGAGCGTTTCTGGGCCGGGCTTTCTCACGTTTAGTCCCGACCTGCTTTTACTCACTCCGCCGTTACACAGCGGCGCATGGCGCTGCTTTCTTTTTGTGAAGAGCTAACCTGTGAAGTAGCTGCTACTGCTTTAAACATCCTCAATGTTTGATACATATAACCTATAAGTACTTTACATGAGCAATGCACTCTGGGTAAATGGTGTAAACTGATGGCACTTCAAAGCAGTCCTTATATCAGCTGCCACTTTGACAGCTACACAAGTATAAACATGGCACAGTGTGCTACGTTTGGTGTTGATTTCCAGCTGAAAGGATCACGGTAGGCGACACTGGTCTGACCAGCTTTCTTATTAAAGACGACAACAACAGAGGAAATAAAATGACTGTGGGACAAGACAATACCACAACACCTACTGTGCTCTTGGCTCTAACCAACTAAAAGAGCTGACAAATGGCAGGGATGTGGTCCAGACACCCTCTGAAAAACATAACAAATAAGAAACGCTTTCCTGCAGGTGGTGAATCAACCACAGCAGCAGGTCCTGTACCTGAAGGCAAAGCAGCAGTCATCATGACCCCGATCACAGAGGCAGCACTCCATCTACAAGTTTAGATAGCCACGTTCAGTCAGCTGCTGTATAAAGTGTAAGGTGAGTATGCTTTGTAGGACTCCTCTGATCATAGAAGGAGTGAGTCGATTCCCGTTTAACAGACGACCACTCCTCCTCCGCGTTAGCAGAGCAGCGGTGGCTGCACTCACATCCTCGCCTCATTTTAATGTCAGATATGTTTTCCAGCTCAGTTTGAACCATCTGTTCAATTACCCAGACTGCAATGCGACTTAAATAACAATGGTGGCCTGTGAGCAAAAACACATTGAGATTTGAATCTGATATAATCATGTTAATATGAGAGGCTGTGCACGATTTGAGTCGGGGTTCCTTCTAAACGGAGGCTGTTCTATTATTGATGCTCCACATTTGAATCACAGGATAACGAACACTGACCATGTCTGATGTTTGCTAACGCTGAACAACTCTGCACGGAGGCTTTTCAGTGTCATAACATAATACAAACCAACATTTTCAATGTCAAAAACAACATTCAGAGATGGTTCGTCACTAAAGCGACGTGGGTATTTAAAAAAGGGGAGTATTTGGAAAAAGAGCTCAGAGTTTTAGACATGTTGAAAAAGAATTGAGAAAACTAAGATTACACGGGTTCAATTTCAAACATTAGACCGATTTGACTAAATCCAGCGTGATCCAAAAGGCTGGATCAGCACAGGTATACACTGGCCACACGTCTGCAGTGGATGACTTCATCAGCTTTACTCTTTTTTATTATGTTTCTCTAAGAAATTTGTACATTAATTATCTTGCAATTTTGCATTTTTCCTATTATTTTTCATTTCCCGGCTTTTTTTGCTTTTTAACCTGACAGCAGCCATAAAAGACAACGGCCTGGAATGATGCAAGCAGGAGAAACATAATAAAACAGTAGCCCCTCCCCTTGTGCTCCAATGTTCACCACTGTAATCCACAATGTTTTACATTCCATAACAAACATGAAGTGCAAACAGGTGTGCTAAGAGGACACGGCACACTAAGAACTGACTGCTACTCTGCTTTGAACTGACATCTTTCCGTTGTCTTCAGTCTCTTAGAGTCAACATGTGCAGTGAAAATCTTTATCAAGTCACTGAACACAAACCAAAGCTGTAGAATGATCGTTAGAAAGAACTGGAAAGGGAGGTGTGTAATGCCATTACGCCAATCCACTCCAAAACGTTCCATGTGAGCTTAGAAAACAGTTCGCTGACAGAAAAGGTTGAAGTCAGAACAGAGAAGCCATCCCACAGCGAGAGCATGAGCCAGAGAGAAACACCCACCCACACACACACACACACACAGCAGAGGACATCAGGGTTCAGTTCTGTTTCGTCTCTGCTGTTTATACCTTGCTCCTGAAGAGAGGCTTAGCTCCGGGCCCACAGTACTCGTTGTATATAAGCTTGAATAGGAAAAGGTGGAAGAGAGTTATGAGCGAGGCCACGCTGAACCAGAAGAGGAAGGGCAGGCCTGGGTACCTGTTGGCCATGTGTTCCTCGTGAGCGAGGATGGCCTTGAGGTGCAGAGTGTGGCGGAGGTCCTGCAGATGGCGCAAGTCTGTGGAGATGTAGAGCAGCGGGGTGATGGGCTGCGTCACCATGACAGGGAAGGTGTGGCCTTTGATCTCTGACGTGAGCTCCACAGGCTCGTTGAGGCAGCCGGCCTCACAGGCGTACAGCTTGACCGGTTTTTCCTGTGGCTTTACTGACACGTGCAGAAAAGGCTTTCCATCCACGTCCAACAGCACCGCCAAGTTGATGAGGTCCTGGTTGTAGTGAATACCTCTCAATGCGTAGCTGTTGTGCAGCACATCTGGGTCAGTCTGGAACTGAAGATGGTTCTCTGTGAACTGAAGGCCACCAAAGCTGAGCACCATGCCCTGCATGACTCCATGCGCCCCGGCAGCTACCAACACCTTGCAGCCTCTTTTGTGCAAAGTCAGAGTCCACAGTGTGACCAGCTGCAGAATCTGAGCAGTGCTGCTTACTCTCTCAGGCCACAGGTTTTCTGCGTGCATGGTGGCATGACCACTGAAGCAGTGGTCAGCGTAGTTGAGACTGGATTCGAGACGGGCGCGCTCCTCGCTGTTTAGCCTTTGGTCCAGAAGCGGAGCCGCGGAGGAGGACAAGATGTAGTAGAGGGTGGTGTTGACGGTGCGGCTTGATGGTGTGTGGGAGTCGATGATCTTCCTCATTTCAATACCTGAAGGAGAAAAAAAAAGCAGAGGTATGGCTTCACCCAAATTTGGCACAAAGTGCATACAAGACCTATTAGTGTGAGTCAGATCACAGACGGACCTTCATTACTTTATTTCTCATTTTTCTCACATCAAAATCACCATCCGACCTGGCTCCATGGTGTAGTGGTTCACACATGTGCCTGACAAATGACTCCAGGGTTCAGTTCAACCCCAGAGACAGGGGAACACATCCTCCAGTGTAGGGAAAAAATCTGCCAAATCACACATGCAGCGCTGCCCACCGTGGGGCCTTCAGAGCAAGGCAGCAGCTGAAAATACATGCAGCTGTACGCAGAGAGACACTATTGGCTGACAGGGAGCTTTGACAAATTAAAGACAGCGTCATATGCATCCTAGTCCAGGGGTGTCTGCTGATTCAGTTCATTTGCATTTTGCCATTTCTTTCGTTATTTTTGTAGATTTAACTAAAGAAATGAGAACAAATCTTGTGTTTTTGTGACGCTAATAAAACCACTGAACTGGGTCTTTGCCAAGTCTGTTATGTGTAGACACCATCGTGGTCTGTTCCCTGACTTTATCGCCTTTTTACCCTTGAATGATTCATAAGGCAGTAACGTAAAAGAAAAGCTTCACCTTTGGACACGTTGCTAATCACTGCAGGCTTTCTTAGTGTCACGCTTGTATTAAGGCTGTACAGTGAAAGCATATGTGATCGTTTTTGGATTGTTCACTGCAGCTCTGATGCACTGAGAAGATTTATTGAAACTATCCTATAAAACACACGAACACTCACTGCTACTCCTCACCTGAAATGAAGAGGTCCACCCAGGCTTTTTGGTGCTCTACAACCAAGTCATTCTCACTCATCCTCAGCAACTCCTCCAGCTCCTTTTTGGCTCCTTCTCTGAGGGCGATGAAGGTCTCCTCCAGCTTCGAGGACTCGATGGACTCTGAGGTCCACACCACACTCACAATGTTGTCTTTGTGCTCTGACTTGGCCAAAACATGGATCCTGCTGTTCAGCTTTTTGGTGACCACCACTACCAGAACCATCCGATTTTTTTCCACCGGCACTCTGCCAGAGGAGAGGACTATCTCTCTTTCCTCCAGTTTCTCCACACTGCTGGAGAACTTGCTACCGAAAGAGGGATTTCCAGATGATACGTCCAGGTTTAGCGCCCTGTCGGTGGGATTGTTGACATGGACTCGCTGTAGAAATACGTTAGGTCTGCTTCTGTGAGCAATAAACTCCTCTCTGATAGTGACACAGTCTCGGGTTGACTGCAAGGTGGCTGGTGTGGCGCAGCGGACTGACAGGACAGATCCCTTCCGGAACCACAGCATGCTAGCCTCGGCCTCGGCCCGCGTCCCATCCACACGGACGGAGACTCTGGGAGAGTATTCAGTCTGGTGTACCGGAGCCGAGCCGGGCTGTAAGGAGGAGGCTACCCACAGTTTGTTAGACTCGATATCAATCAGAATATGGCCGTTACCAGTTACAAAAGGCGTGTCTAGCCGTTCCGGGGGTGTGCTGTATATGCCTTCTCCTCGGTCTACCAGAGACTTCCACCTGTGGATCTCAGTCGAGAGACACTGCCCGGCCGCCCCTCCGGGCATGGCCGAGCCACTGAACAGCCTCCATCTTCGCTCGGCTCCCAGGTACCAATAGAAAATGAGGAAGAGCAACAGTCCTATAAGGAGTCTTCTCGCCCAGCTGCTCGATAACAAGCCTGGTAGCCCCTTCAGTCTTTGCTGTAGCCACATTTTACGATCAAAACCCGGCTATGAGTCTGCGTAAAGACGGGACCCAGAGGGCTCGGGGTGGAAATGTTCGGATATCTCACATGGACTTTCGTTCCCACTTTCACCAGGAACGAAAGCTGCCAAACAGGATCTGGGCTAAACGAACTCGTTAGCTAGCGCTGTGGAGCAAACCTGCACTCAGTGTGCGGACGCGTCTCGCATTGTGACCTTATGTCGTATCCTCAGGAGTGCGCCATCGCGACCTCGGTTTGCCTTGAACTAAAAAAACTACACTCATTAATAATTAAAAGCAATTTCCCCAGAAACTACTTTGCCAATGGTTGACACTTCTGGTTTGTCACAAATGTCGTAAAGCAAATCGGCAAAAAAAAAAAAGATCGGCAAACAAAACGACCGGAACTGTCGCAAAACCAGTAACTTTACGATAAACAGCGCTTCGGATGGCAGGCGTCACACTGGACAGGAAAAAGCTCTGGAACTGATGGACGTCACTGAACAGCTGTGGAAGAGCAAAGTGGGGTTACTGGTGCACTTTACGCTCGCTGCTGTCTGGGTACAGCATCAGTCAGACAGACACACAACACCGACTGTCTGTGTGAGCCCACTGAGCGAAAATGTGAGGGGTCTGCTTTTATGAATGTCATAATATTGTGACATTTCATACCTCATCAATAATCATATGCCCTTAAAAATATCATGAAAATAAGGGTGATGGACCAGACTGATGAATAGGATGTTTGAGACAGAACTTAAAATGATGCAATAATTCATGTCTGTTGTCATTTTTAGACGAAAAATTTACTTTTTATACAAAAAAATGTTACCTTTTATACAACTGTGTGTGTGTGTGTGTGTGAAAATGTGTTAAGCCACAATAAAAAAGCTATTTTTAATTAAACTGGTGCTTTTGTGACAACCGAGGCTAGTGAGGATGGGTGGAGCTGGAGGCTTCATGCTCCGTTGGCTTTGATTCATTCTATTTGTGTTTGCGTGATACAAACAAAGACAATCAGAATCAGTTTGCTAACGCTCAACCTCAGGCATGTCCCCACACAAGAGCCAGTGTGGGCAAAATGACATCTCTCTGACTGACGGTGCGACCCACAATCTCAGACTCCACCGCAACCAATAAAGCAATTTAAAATACAGGTGGCCCCGCCCTTTACCAATGAGAAAAACCTCTGATCAATAAAGCAATTTGAGAATGCAAGCTCCTGCTTTGACCAATGAGAGGGTGGAGGAGGCCGGGGTTTAACCTGATCCATGTGAAACAGCTGGTTGTGGGGGATCCCCCACCCTTGCTCAACCCCAGTGACCCCCGGGGAGAGTTGGACACAGATGATTGTGAAGACGTGAAGGACGTCTGATGGCAGGTCTTTTGAGCTAAGGGTGAGTTATGTGCTCTCACCATCAGGCACCATCAGACACCATCAGGCACCATCAGACACCATCAAGCACCATCAGACACCATCAGACACCATTAGACACCATCAAGCACCATCAGAAACCATCAGGCACCATCAGACACCATCAGGCACCATTATACACCATCAGACACCATCAGGCACCATTAGACACCATCAGGCACCATCAGACACCATCAGGCACCATCAGGCACCATCAGACACCATCAGACACCATCAGACACCATCAGACACCATCAGGCACCATCAGACACCATCAGGCACCATCAGACACCATCAGACACCATCAGACACCATCAAGCACCATCAGACACCATCAGGCACCATCAGACACCATCAGGCACCATCAGACACCATCAGACACCATCAGACACCATCAGACACCATCAGACACCATCAGACACCATCAGGCACCATCAGACACCATCAGACACCATCAAGCACCATCAGGCACCATCAGACACCATCAAGCACCATCAGACACCATCAAGCACCATCAGGCACCATCAGACACCATCAGACACCATCAGACACCATCAAGCACCATCAGACACCATCAGGCACCATCAGACACCATCAGACACCATCAAGCACCATCAGACACCATCAGGCACCATCAGACACCAT
>VUQR01036977.1:0-13247 GCA_015108515.1 Hemichromis elongatus
ACAGTCATCTTTATTTTTGTTGAGAATGGGATGTAGTAGGGTATCCCACCCACCTGAGGTGGTGATCTGGAACAGACAGATCATGCTGTTGGCAAAAGTCTCAAAATTGAAAAGGTCATCAATGCCTTTTTCCTTCTTGACATATGCAAAGTTTGACATGGCAAAGATGGCATAGATAAACATCACCAAGAAGAGCAAGAGACCAATATTGAACAAGGCAGGAAGTGACATCATCAAGGCAAACAAGAGTGTGCGGATTCCTTTGGCACTTTTAATAAGGCGGAGGACGCGGCCAATCCGAGCCAATCGAATGACTCTGAACAAGGTTGGTGAAAGAAAATATTTTTCTATTATTTCGGCGAGAAACATACCTAAAAAAAAAAGAAGAAAAGATTAAACACTGGATGACAGATTACTGAAATATTAAACACTTGTCAGAGATAAACTGTAAATGAAGGTGAGCCATACCGATGATGGATAGAATAACAACGATGAAATCAAATATGTTCCAACCATTCATGAAAAAGTAGTGCCGGAGCGAGATCATCTTCAATAAGCACTCTCCAGTGAAGATGACAATGAATACCACATTTATATTGTAGAGAACTTTTTTCTTGTAGTTTGATTGCTCATCAGTTTCCACCATCATGGCGACCATATTAAGTGATATTAGAACCATGATCACAATATCAAATGATTGCTTGGTGGTAAAATCGAAGATGTATCCTTGAATCTTGTTCTAAAACAGACAGACATGGGTAAAATTAAAAAAACAATACATAAGTAAGATAAAAGTAAGAGTTTTAATTCATATTGAATTAAAACTCAAGGTCTGAGTTACATACCGATGGTCTAGGAATCGGTTTTTGTGGTTTTTTTGACCCCAGCTTTTTCATGGCATTGTAGTATTTCTTTTGTTCTTCAGTCATAAAGATGTCTTGACCTCCGAAGTAAAGAAAGCATGATAGGCATGTTGATCACAACATGTTGGAAGCCAAAATACCGAAATTTGTTTACAGAGCAGATTTGATACTTATCTTTTTCTTTTGCTGATTGAAGTTGTCTATAATGACACCAATAAAGAGATTGAGTGTAAAAAATGCTCCAAATATGATAAAAACAACAAAAAACCAGTACATATATAGGTTGACCTCAAACTCTGGTTGTTCTTCTGGCTACATAGACGAAAGAAAAACAAGACATTAAATCAGAGTCATCCTTAAAAAAATCTTCTTTCTATCTGGTTGAGTTGATGTGTCCCTCACGTGGGGTGGCCCTACTTGTGTGGCATTTAGATTGTTGTAAAGCCAAAAAAAAAAATAATAATAATAATAATGATGTTGTCCTAATAAAAAGGACTTCAAAGGCTGATGCAGTTTGTCACCTTCAAACTTTGATTTAACAGCTTACTGTCACTGGATGATGCATTTAATCTTTACCAAGATTATGATCTGTAAATACAGGTTAAGCATTTTGATCATAAATAAGCAGCAACAGCAGGAAATGTTTAATATGCATCATCAGTAGTGTTCTGCAGCCTTTTTGTAGCCAAACAACATATGATTTATGATGATATAATGAATTTAATAGTTTTATATGTTTTTCATGAACAATGTGTCATCACCACAAAAAAGTATGCTATAATTTAATTAAACATGGATATTGTACAGGAAAAACCACCACCTTGCTTTGAGAATCAACAGCAGCATACATTATATCCATCCAACCCTTAAATGTAGCCTGTAGAAAAGAATACAGCAAGTTATACTAGAAAAACACATATTGTTGCATTACAAAACTGGCACAAAATTTGACGCTAATTATGAAACAAAATACTAAGATACTTACCACCTGCAACAGTGCAAGGTAGCCCATGCCAACATTATCAAAGTTGACTTTGACGTTCCTCACGATTGCATTTTCCGTTTTGTTACACTGACTCATATTTTTTACTTCTGATACAGAGAAAGGCTCATTTGTGGTTGTGTTTACACAATAGTAGAACTTTCCCGCAAAAAAGTTGACTCCCATGATGCTGAAGATGAGCCAGAAGATGAGGCATACCAGCAGCACATTGAAGATAGAGGGAATGGCTCCCAATAGGGCATTGACAACCACCTGCACACACAAATCATGACACATCTGTAAAGCTGACAGGGATCACAGAATCTCAAAGTGATGTACCACACACCGTTTACTCTGACAAAGGGAAAAGACAAATGCGTGCCAACATGCACATCGACATCACACCTATGACTAATGCCAAAGATCCAACACAGCAAACTACATGGTAAAGGTGGGAACAGAATCAGGAGTGGAGTCAGGAGATCGGTGAGATGAGTTTTAAATTTTAGATAAACATTGAAATGAACACCTTGTAGAGAAAGGAGGATGCCGCAAAATTTGATTACTGTAAAAAGAAAAATACATAAAACATAAAGAAATCATGTTACATACGCATCAAACAATATCAAAACAGTGATATTGGCTTGGAAACTAATGTGGCACTACTGACGCACATGAGAATTTGTGCATGCAAATCGGGGAATACTCTGGCTACCACGTGAGGGAAGATGATCACTGTAGCAGTGCTGTAAATCTAGACCACCACAATATGAAGGCAGCTAATCAATACCTGCTCCATTGATTTCAGCAGCCGACAAAGCTGTCTCTTCAGTTACATAACTTATCAACCTGATGAGACCATGCTTGCATAGCACGGCAAAAAACTCTAATGCTGTGAGATATCACAAGAGAATAGTTCAATATTTTGAAGAATAGTTCGATATTTTGGTATTTATTTATTTTTTATTTCTTGAAAGTAATTACTGACTCAGTCTCATAGTAGCACTTTAATTTACGTCATTTATTTCACAGCTGTTGTTTTTATTTATTTAAGTTCTATATCCCTTCAAGTTCCAGTTTTCTATTACTTTTGATTTTAAATGGATTTATTTTTATTTTTAGATGCTGTATATTAGCTCTGTAAAAAAGAAAAATATTTATTGAGTCAATAAAAACAAATTTACAATATTAAAAACAACTTATGAAAAGCTCTGTATAATGGGGTTGTGATTCTCAGCAAGAAATTCCCGCAATGTCAAACAACTCCTTTCATCAAAATTCTGCATCACTGGTGTATATTTGAGGAGTTATTGAAAGTAAACGTGATTTTATCAACTTGGAGAACAAAATATGTAAGCTTACTAAGACGAAAAATGAATGCAGGAGAAAGGGAGTTGGGGAAAAAGAGGAACGGTTGCATGCAACAAATTTTATGTTTCCCAGTGACATAAAATGCTGAATGTTTTGAGTAACTTGTTGAATCTTTGCTACAAAAATTAAGCAATTTTTGAAGGCAAAACGTAGCCCACCTAGAGCTAACAAGGTGTACCTAATGAAGTGGATATGAAGAGCTTTTGTTTTGTACTATTATGGTGAGCTAGTGCTAGATAGCGCACCATGACTCTGAATGGATAAGTACTTTCAACAACTCTTACCCTCATGCCCTCAAAGCGTGACAGGGCTCTCAGTGGCCTCAGAGCTCTTAGAGTTCTCAGAGACTTGATGGCACCAAGGTCGTTAGCACCTAATGCGTTGGCTACCAGACTGACCAGTGAGACCTAGAACACATGCAACGCAAATAAGAAATATTACACACATTAATCAAAGACACTGCAGTTTCATTCTGTCTCAACTCAACAAAGAACAGATTAAGCCCTGTGTAAGCAGAGTTTCAACCTACATCAACAATTAGGAAATCCAACCAGCACCAGGTATTTGTGAAATACTTGGCAAATCCATATGCCACCCACTTCAGTAACATCTCCAGAATAAAGATGTAGGTGAAAATTTTGTCTGCATATTCCAAAATTGTTTTAGCAGTCTTCCTCTGTTCAATGTAGATATCCTCAAATGCCTAAATGTAAGGAAAAAAAGACAGGCTTTAGTAATGCCAAACGTACACATAATGAAATTTCCATTAAAAATATAAAAAAAAATATGCTGCAGGAAATATCTCAGGATTTGTTTCAAAACAGATTTTAAAACAGAGCATTAAAGAGACTGATTCAGTAATATTGAATTAAAAGCAATTCAGACGTGAGCAGTTTAAGAATCTACTGCTTAATGAGAGATCCTAGGTAAAATAGCTCACATAAATCTACAAAAGAAACAAAATTAGTCATTTTAATGCAACATTTGCTTTCTTCATGCAAATACTTACAAGAGCCCCACTGCTAAGCAGGATCATGAAGATGATAAAGCTCTCAAACCAGTTGTGCTCCACTATCCGATAACAGGTTTTTCGTAGCGTCCACCACATTTTCCACCAGCCCACATCTACATTTACTTGACAACAACGGAATGTCTGCACACAGACTGAAAAAATACAATGGGCAGATAGGGTTTTAGTCATAATAAATGCTGATTCAAATCAAATTTAAGGTTAGGTAGGTGCTGAATTCACCAGCAGGGAAACAGGGATCGGGATCCATAGTGTCTTCTAATTCCAAGTCTACAGAAATTGCTCCATCTCCAGCTGGAACACCATCTATTGTGCTTCCCTCTGAGGAGCTGAACTGTCCATCATCCTCATCCTCAATTATCTGTTTTTGAGATCGAGAATGTGGATGAAAAACAAGTGTTGGGTGAGCAAATATAACGGAGCCATTAAGTAGTACTATTTTCACACAGAAATAGTTATAACATATGACAGTTAAATTAAAGTAGATATATGATTTAGCCAAAACAACAAACTATTAGTGCCTAAACTCCAAAGAACAGTTGAGTGGTTCTAACCCCACAGGCACCAAGAAGTCTGCATTACAGTTTATAGATAGATAGATAGATAGATAGACAATGCTTTGCAGTAGCCATAATTTCACTCCTTCAGCCTGTTGTTGTATAGCTATCTGCAGGGCGTGTCTCCTAATAGCTAGTATGAAAACAGCTTGAATGTCTTCCTGGAGAATGCAGAAGCACTTGGCTGCTCTGGGACCAGCTAATGCAGAACAGGGAATAATGTAAGCATGTTACTGTGATACACTGTATGCCCTACTGTTAATGTAATGATGCTTTGTGCATCTATTCTACAACAGTACATCTGAAAAAAAGAGCTTAATGTTACATCTGTGGAAAACAAGGAGTCACAAAATCAACACTATACGGTCGATTTGAAAATTCAAGCTATTTTGAATATTCAACAGCACTGTGAGCAAAGCTAACTCATTGTGTGCTGAAATCCAGAAATAATTACTATTTACCACTGTGTTTTAATAATCCTCAAAAATATACTCAGTAGGCACCATATTAACACCTTTCATGATATTTATTATTAAAAATACCCTTTATATTTAGTGGTACACTGGACCCTAGTCTATCAGAATAGTCACTGTATAAAGAAAGTAGTGGTTTTAGGAGCTGTGTCAGGAGATAATAAAACAGTTAATTCAACCTCAGATGAACTACAAAACATTATATATTACACACTTCCATTATTAATTTCACACAATATAGGCCAAAAATGCAGAAGCAGATTGTGAAAAACGACACCCTTATTGCTTCCATACGAATAAAGAGTGTAAGTACCAGCAGGGTGCTACTAACCAAATACACTTGATTATTCAATCATCAGCAAGTATGAGCACATCTATAAAATCAGTTTGCTGGTCTAAGCACTCAGGTTTGTGCTAACACATTGCCAAGTTAGAGAAGTATTTGTTACTCCCCATAAATCTGGGAAGGATTATAAGACCATTTTGAATAAATATGAAGTCCATCATTCTACAGTGAGAAGGTTTAATCACAAGTGGAAATCCTTTTAGACCGACCGCTCCTGGCTGAGCTTGCCAGGAGTGGACATCTCAGCAAATTCACCCCAAAGTCAAGCCATGTAATGCTCAGGGAAACTACAAAAAACCCAAGAGCTACATCTCAGACTATAGGCCTTGTTTAGCACATTTAATGTTAACATTTATGACAGTACAATTAAATAAAGACTCAACACTTATGACTTGTTTAGAAGGATTGTCATGAGAAAGCCTCTGGTCTTTAAAAACAACATGCCAGCATGGCTTGGAAAACTGAATTTTAACAAACCAGACTTCTGAAACAATGACCTTCAGGAAGACCAACCACATCAACAAATCTACAAAATAATAGCTTTAAAAAGAAATATTTATACATGAAGGCCCTCAAGCATTATTGTAAACGAGTGGGCCAAATTTTCTCTACAACAATACCACTGACTGATAAAGCAGTACAGAAAACAGTTACTTCAGGTTATTGCTGCTAAAAGTGGTTCAATAAGTTGTTTAATCATAGGGTGTACATGTCACATGCTATTTCTGTATTTTTGTTAAGTTTTTGTTAAATAAATAATGACACTGTGTAATATAACACACGCTGTTCATCTGAGGTTGTTTAATTTTAAGACCTGGTAACCTGATTATTTATTTCAGTTTTTCTCTTATGTTCCACAATGTAAAAGCTTAGAATTGAGCAGGGAACTGTTTAATGAGTCTGATGTACTGTAAGGAGTTCTTAGAGCATCTGCACCAAGCAACAGCAAGTAAGCAGAAACAGTGTCATGTCACACAAACCTTCCCATAAAATACTACCAGGAAATATGTATTTCTATTACCAATTCAAATAATAAATACATACATGGACAAAAGCAATACCTATGCAACAGTGATATTATAGAGGCTCGATATATTCCTTTCTTACAACACCGTCCTCTTAGTAGGAGGATTAAGCTCCCTAGCACTCAGACTTAAATGGCTCATAATGTAATCTGCACACTGGTATTTTCCCGTCTATATGGTTTCTTCTTGTTAAAAGGCTATAGTATATGGGCAGTTAGGGAAAGCTTCATGATACATGTCATTGCCATGACTGTAGATTGTAGGCCAAGTCCTTCACTTCACTTGTTCTATTTCCACATAATAAAATAGTTCAAAACAAACAAAAATTACCATTGTCAATATTATTAGTGCCCTGAAAAAACTGACGTTTTATTGAACTATACTACAAACCTCTGCTGTGCAATAATGTGCTTGAATGTCTTCTTGCTCAAAGCTCGTAAAATTCAGTTAAACCTGAGGGTTATCTTCCAAATTACACACAATATGAAAACCTCAGCAAGAGTTTGAGCTATCACTTGAGACAGAATCTTGCCAAGAACAAAATAAATGAGTTTAGACAAAGAGTTTAGAGAAAAGTAATTGTTGATGCTCACTAAACAGGAGATGGATATACAAAGTGATCACTGCAAGAAATTTAAAAAGAGCCACACAGTACAGAACAAGCCTGGCATATGTACCAGGAGAAGAATTTCAAAGACCAGGTCAACTCCCAAGACACTATAATTTTGAGCCTATTTTTGTAAAATAAATTTGTTTCTGTGTGCAAAGTAACATAATGTAAGAATCCAAAATAAAAATAGGATGTTTGGAAAGGATGTGAATATGAACGCTAGGATGTTCTAAAATTCCTTTCCCTGTTAAACAGGACTTGGGAAAAAATGTTCAAAACTCATAGACGGCTAACAATTCTGTCCTTTGGTGTATGGTAATGAATACCTCATCACCAGTGTTCTTTTAAACCAAAGTCCTATGTGATTGCATTACATAACAAAAACATTTAACTTGTAATGTAATTTTAAAAATTTGTTTTAAAACAGAAATCAGGAATTGAGAGAGAGCAGTTTGACCAACAGGATCCTTACCACTGGGCATCCTACTGCATCTGATGATGCACTGCTGAAGTCCTCGGTGTTAAGATTTTCAAAGTCAGACTCTCCGATAGCAATAGGAACAGTGACAGTCACACTAGGGTTGTTGATGAATGACATTATGGAATCATCACTCTTGCTGCTGACTATGTATTTATCCCCAGTTTTGTCCACGCCGATCACCTCTCCATTGCCATGATTGGCGATTCCGTTTGGCCCTAAAGGTTTGTGGAGTTCATCCAGAGATTTTTCCTCATCCTTCTTTTGTTTCTTATCCCTGAGACAGGCACTGCTGCAGGTGCTTCGAAGCAACGACTTGGTGAAGGCAATGCCTCTGTGTATGCGTGCAATGGCAATTTGCATATTGTTTGACTCTGGGTCATCTTCTTGCTTTGCCAGGTTGTCAGCGCTGAATGAACTCAGCAAAAGGGCCAAGAAGAGGTTCAGTACCTATAAGGTAATTATATACAAGATAAGACTTATAGCTGAACATTTGAAAATGGATAATAACAAAAGAACACATATTACTGTAATTACAGATTACAGATTCATTAATAAATGAATTGACCATAAAATGTAATATACCACAAGGTTTCCTATAACCATGACCATCATGTAGAGAGTGAGACACTTGGGAATCCCAGCCACTTCCATACAGTCCCACATGGTTTCTATCCACTCTCCACAAAGCACCCGGAAAACAATGAGGAATGAATGGAAGAAGTCATTCATGTGCCATCGAGGAAGAGTGCAGTCCTCAGAAATTTTACACACACAGTCCTTGTATTGTTTTCCAAATATCTGCATCCCAACCACAGCAAAGATGAAGACGATAATGGCCAAAACCAGCGTCAGGTTGCCCAAAGCTCCCACTGAATTACCAATAATTTTGATCAGCTTATTTAGAGTGGGCCAGGATTTAGCCAACTTGAATACTCGAAGCTGTAAAAGAAGGGGAAAAAAAAGTTACTTCCTAACTCAAGATGCAACACAACATACAGGCTATTGCATGTTGTGACAAATAGAAGCAAAAAAAAAACCCTTAGGTTTCACTTGCTTCTTATTGCCAGTTTAGATTACATTATTATATTTAGACTTACCAATCTGAATGATCTCAAAACAGACATGTTCTTCAAATTTTCCAAACAAAGCTCTATCAAGCTTAAACTGACAATGATCCCATCAAAGATATTCCATCTCTCCTGAAAGTAATAGTATGGGTCCAGTGCAATCACCTTGAAGACCATTTCAGCCGTGAAGATGCCGGTGAATATCTTTACACAGGCAAACACACACACACGCAAAACAAACCAGTGAACATTAATAAAATCAATAGATATTTATGTTTTAAAAAATATTCTCTTAATTGAACTTACCTTATTGCCAACAGCAAGCATTTCTCGGAACGGAGGACTCATTGGATAATGCTCCATGGCCATAAACAATGTGTTTAGTGCAATGCAGATGGTGATGAATAAGTCCATAAACGGGTCCATCACGATTAGTTTGACGATTTTTTTAAATTTCAGCCAGCCTGGACAACACTCCCAGATTAGGAAGGTGTGGGCAAAATCATACCAGCAAGGAGGGCACTTCTGCCTTGACTCTTCAAGTTCTGATTGCAAAAAATATTTTTTGTGAAAGTACAATTTAACTTTTTTAACACCACAGATATGGTCAGCATGGGCTATTCATGCAGTGGTGAAAAACACTTACCCTCCATTGTGTTGGTTATGACACTAGCAATACTATGAGCTCTCTGTCTGACCTCTGGGCTCTGGAGGTAGTCCATATACCCCTGGTTTATTCCTCCAATGCTCTGTCTATATTCTGTATCAGTAGTGTCAGCCTAAGATTAGAAACAATTTTTACACATAAAATGTAACCATACAAAAATATGATTGTTTTTTACAGTACAAATACAAATATAATTATAACATTTACTAAATAAATGAAACAAAAAAAGCAGAGGAAATTGTTCCAGAAAGCTGCATATCATTAAACTATCCAAAAAGAATATCTTACAGTAAAGCTCTGGGATAACTGACATAGTATTTGCATTCTGGTCAAATAGTTACAGCTATGCCTGCCGATCATTGTCCAAAAGCACAAAGCAGCAGTATAAATCAAAAAGTACTTGAAGCATTTCAATAACCACGAGTCCATCGTTGTATCATTGATAGAACCAGGAAGAGTTTAAGGTTAATTTAAAATTCCAAGCTTTATTAGAGCTTTGAACCTTTATCACCTATATTTTCTGGCATGGTAAGCTAAAATAACTGAGAAACAAACAAAACAAAAAACTCTGCAGAGCTTCGAGAAAAGGTTCAGCCAAAATGTCAAGCATAGTTTGTGACACACTTGTGTAATAAAATGTGTGTAAAAGGCCAAAATAAACAAATGAAAACAATAGCAATACGATAAGCAAGTTATTTGACTTTCTGGGCTACAGAACCCTTTCTTACATTGTCTCCAGTGGAGGCCATATCTAACGTCACTTTAGGTGGAAGGAGACCCCTGGGTGATGAAGGGAGTGCATTCCTACCCACCAGAGACACAACGCCATTGCAGTCTACAGAGCTGTGCCTGATCTCACGGGGCTGAAATCTGCGATGTGAAAAGAAGCTGCACTGGCTCATACTGCTGCTGCGTCGATCGCACCTTTGGGGAAGAAAAAAAGAGCCCCTCCGACTCAGGTTGTCCTCAAAAATGCTGTTCTCATCATCAGCAAACTCATTTTCTGAGCCCACGTCCTGGGCTTGACTTTGGAAACTGAAAAGGCTGGTCTTGCTATTCCTTCTGGGTGAGAAGAGGGGTCCATGAAAACTCAGAAAGGACTAGGAGAGAAAGATAGTCTCCGATGGATGTATGATATATGACAATCAAAAAAACGACAGAAGAGAGAGACAACGATCTTCATATGTACAAATGAAGAAAAAAGGAAAGATTTCTTTGTTGAGAAAAACTTCACGATGATGATGATGATTTCAATAAATATGCAAAATTAAAACTGTTAATGAGAACAGTAAAGATCATGACAATGATCATGAGAGTGGAGAAGGAAAGCATGATGATAATGGGGATGATGATCATGATGAATTGCTGCAAGAAGGAAATCGCTCATAAAAAATATATCCTGATGATGGTGTATGATAGGAACTAAAGCTTTTGATGAAGACAGAAGATGATGATGAAAGTGAAACCGATGGCAATAAAAGTGTGATGGCAGTAAAGAAAAGGTTGCATTCAGATTAATAAGATGGGATAAAAGAAATCAAAGCAATTTGTTAGCAGCTCATGAATGTTTAGAAAAGTCCATACTGAATATCCTAAAAATGTATAATACATGCACATACAACCCAAAAAGATACAAATGGCTGCAATGTGTAAGTTTAAATTTGGCATCCAAATAGTTAATCCTTTTGCTTCTCCTGCCTTTTAGTCATTTTGAGCCCTGCAAGATGTCAGTCAACCAAGCTCTTTGTAACAAGGGTTACAAATATATACATAAATCTGTCATTTAAATTAAAGACCGTGATCACAGATTTTGAATCTTCTTTTCATAAATCACTGAAACTGGAGTAAATTTAACACTAGTACTGTCAGTAGTTTGAAATAATGTTAATGAAAAAATTTTATATTGAATATTTAATCATAATGAATATTGCATTAATGCCAGTATAATTTGGCAATTTAAATAAATAAAAAAAGAAGAATTTAAATTATGAAGAAAATTGATTATTACAAGCCCAGTTGGAACAAATGTAACTTAAAATAGAATACACTAATTTGCAAAGCACATAAACCCAACTTGTATTCACAATAGCAGATCGAAAATGTAACAAAAGTCTGAACTGATAAAGTGCTATTTAAGAAAGAGAATGGCTAAATTGGCAATTTGGCAATTCAGCAGTGTATCGAAATAAAAGTAGGACAGGTCCAGGTTTATCACTATGTGCATCCTCACTTCTTTTCCAGGCTTTTTGTTGCCTCCAGTTTTGCAACATGTTGCTGCTGCTATAAAAATGAGCTAATCATTTTTATTAAATAGTAAAATGCCTCAGATTAAACTGATGATATGTTTCCTGTGTTCTATTGTAAATAACATACAAGTTCCTGAGATTTGTAAACATTGCATTCTGTATTCATTTACATTTTTTACAGTGTCCCAACGTTTTAGGATTGTTTCAGTCTTGAGTAATTTACAATAAATGTAATAAATGTACTGTAATCAGGTACAGTAATAAAATACAATACACCATGAAGATGTGTAAGGAGCTTTAGAACCGAAAATATTATATCACTTTCATAACATAGAAAAATACCTGATGTGCAGATGAGCATTTCATGTCGTAGTTGAGCAGGTTTGCATCCACTGAGAAGCGACTGCGAGCCCTCTGTATACTGTCCTGTGACTCAGATTTGGGAAGTTTTCCCTCTGTCTCTTTTCCTTCTTCCTCTTTTTTTTTCTTCCGCCTGTTGCGTCTCTCCTTTGCACTTTTGGAGCTCAGCTTTGAGGCATCAGAGGAACTCTCTGTGCCACCAACTTTATCACCGGCCTCCCCACCCTCGGCTGCTGCAGCAGCTAGTGCTGCCTAGAAGAGGGAAGATAAGACACTGATGGTTAACAGGCTAATAAATGTCTGATTCTTGATGTGACCCTCCTGGAGAGTTAGGCCCATTCTGCATGTGTGCATATGTTCTCCCTCTGCCAGTGCAAGCTTCCTCCAGGTAATCAAATTGCCTCCAAATGTTATTTGTTGAGATTCAAAACTTGCTGTAGGCATAAATAGTTGTGTTGTTGATAGTGATGTGTAACCTGTCTAAAAATGGACCTCCCCAAAAAACAGACTAGTCTTAGATGGAAGAGGAGCTCAAATCCTGAGACCTTAGCTGAATAAATGGTGTGGATTGATTTTTATACTAGTAAAAAGAATCCTAAATCAAAAAGGGAAAAGCCCTCAAATTACTGTATAGGTTATAAATAACACTTACCACTTAAATGAAAAATATTTTATATAAATATTATATAAAATTACTACACAGCCATTATAAAGTTATATAACACAAAAAAATGCAAAAATGGTTGACTTTTCAGATCTTTAAAGTAGATGCATTTTGACTTAAATAAAATTATATCCTAAGAGAAAGTTAAAGAGTCAATCAGTGTACCTGAGCTTCCTCTTGTTGTTGTCTGAGCTGCTCAAGCATGGCCTTAAACTCCTCCTCTTTCTCCTGAGCTTCCTTTGCAGCGGCCTGGTTCTGCTCCTCATAGGCCATGGCTACAACCGCCAAAATCAGGTTGATCAAGTAGAAGGAACCCAGGAATATGATGAGCAAAAAAAAAATCATGTAGGGCTTCCCAGATACACGCAAAGTCTGCAATGAAAAAACAAACAAGATTTTGGTGAACTTACACATATTTATTTATCCTTGACATAAAACACTAGGCTCCTGTATTTCTTTTTTCATCCTATCTTTTTTTTTTTTTTAAATTTTTCACAATATTCTT
>VUQR01036977.1:13267-26481 GCA_015108515.1 Hemichromis elongatus
TCTTATATCCCTGCTGTTGCCTGACATGACTACCCTGTGCTAAAGTATGGAGACATGCAAAAATCCACCCTAATACAGTGAATATTTTAAAAGTTGTAGGGCTTTCAAATAGAGGTGCATCTAAAGTTTACACATGTAAACTTATATTTCCAGAATTTTTTTAACTCAAAAGTAAAGATGATAAAAGGGAATTTTCTTGGTATAAAAGAAAAACACAGTTGAGCTTTGTGAAACCTTAAACAAATCACTTTCATAACCATTTTTAAATTTCAAAATCTACAGTCGATGTCTTTCATCGATCTTGACATTGATTTTCTTTCATTCATCATTGTTGTAGAGTAACAGAAGTAACTTGTCAACTGATTTACTACAAATCCCGCCTGTCGCCCATTTTCTGTTTAACTCCTCTAAACTCCATGTTTTTGTATTCAGTGTATATAAAAACCTTAAACTCTGAATTCTGCATTCAGAATTTGCATTTATGCTATTTCTTCCTCTAAAAATGAAAAAGCTGCTCTACCATCTATGTAATTATGATGGAGCAACAATACATAATTGCCCTTATAAGAATTTGTCTGAGACCAAAACTATATCAGCCAAATGATCTGGTAGTACACTTAAAAATACCCAAATACAAAAGTTATGACATAAATACACTGCAAAATTAGTTACAGTGACAGGCTGGGCTTTAATGTTTAGTAATATGAATAAAGTTCCATATTGCTTACATTTTTTTCTTCGATGAGATATATTACGTACTTTTTTATTTGTTGGATTGTCAAATTCATATGTGTATATGGATATATGTAAATATTACTTTACATATAACTATCAAACAAACAAAACTGTCTCTGTTCCATTTCACGTTAAAGAAATGCGATCATTTGATGGCTTATTATTAGTCAAAGTTAGCGCTACCTAAATGCACAGTGTGCTTAAAAAAACCTGCTTATGGGAGCCTTATTGTATTACTATTTGCTTTTCTTGTTAATACAATGTAAGCAGTAGCCTACTTGCTGTACACCTACATGTTTTTTTTTAGCTATTGAAACTATGTTTGCCTACGTTTGCCTCAGTTGGACTCTTGTTTTCCTTTGACCAAGATGCACCTGCACGGCATTTAGATGTTTGTTTAAACAGAAAGCTATGAATAGTCTCTATAGTGCTGTGGTAGGAGAATGCTTTTCCCATAAACATAGCAGGCACTGCCACTTCATGTCCTCAGAGAAGAAATTATGGAGTAATCTGAACCACATCAGGTTAAAAGTGTTTTTAAAAACAACCAAAGATGTTTTCACAGAAACAAAGTAAACTATGCTATGCAATTTCTGGAGAAACTGCAGAGGTATTGCTGCTTGTAGTTGGCTTCTGGTACAGCAAAAAAAATGGAAATAAAAGCGGTTGGGATATTCCTAGGATGGTATAAAATTTAAAAAATCTTAATAGAAGCACCCAGAGCACAATCAAGCTGGTCTTTTAATTTTTAAACAGTTTATCTACAACAAATACTTTCAGACTAGTTAGCCAGTGAAGAAGAACAAACATCACCGACAGCAATAACATTTTTAGCGTACCTGCTGGTAAAGGTTTTCCCAAAAATCCTGGGTCATCAGTCTGAACAGAGCAAGGAAGGCCCAACCAAATGAGTCAAAACTGGTATAACCATAGTCTGGGTTCTTTCCAATTTTGTAGCACACGTACCCCTCTGGACATTGCCTGCAAGAAATCCTCTCTGTTAAGCTCTAAAGGAAGTGGTACCACAACGCATCATATTCAAAATGAGCCAATATTTTTCTTAAAATGGTACATTTGCTCATTTTAAAGCTGTGATGTGTTTTCTATGTTATCATGTTGATAAAATTTGGTTATATAAGGAAAATGTTACATTCTGTTATTAGTTATATTTTACACATTGTCCCAACTTTTTTGGCATTGGGGTTGTGTTCAATATCCGCTAACTGGAGAGGAAGCTTGCTTACCCAGCTCCACTGCTGTTTCCACAAAGCAATGGATGTTTGTTGTTCGAAGGAAGGTAATAAAAATTACCTGATTGATAAACAGGGAAAATAGTAGTATTTAATAGCAGTGGTTTGTTGGAGGTCAATAACAAATACTGATCTGAGTATCAGCGGTAGAATTGGGGTACAGCTCTGCAATGTACAGCAGTGATTGAGTGAATTATTTCGACTAGCTGTGATTTTCTGTATTGCAATCTTGCAAAAGAAGAATGAAACACATTTTAAGAGCCCATATATTCGTTTATGTAAATTCCAATCAAAACACTTTTTATTAAATTTCAACTTTAAGTGTTAATTTTTAAATTTCTTTTTTTTTTCTAGTATGATGACTTCTGGGATCAAATACTTACTAGCATTTTCATAGTCCACAGTTATATTTGGATCATTCAGAGTGCTGTTTAAAACATCTTTTCGTATGCACTTATTTTTCAGATTGCCCATAAACAGTTGTAACCCTATTAGGGCAAAGACACTCAGGCAGAAAACTGTGAGAATCATCACATCAGCAAGCTTCTTCACTGACTGGAACAATGCAGCAACAATGGTCTTTAGGCCTGTCAAACACAAAATCATGTGCAGTCAGTCAAGAGAAGGTAAAATACTAGTAGCAGAAAAATAGAAAAGTGATGCCAGTGAGCTTACCCTTTAAGAAGTAATTCACTCCTAAAGGCATCCATGTTTTTTAGTATATTTTTTTGTTTTGTTTTTTGTCTAAACCCAGCTCCAGCACTATTTAATCAATCTTGCTGATCTTTTGGAAATTTTGGAGTGGCATGCCTTGTAGTTATATTGGAAACTATTTATTTTGTGCATAAATGAACTTAGAATAAGAACAGGCTCTCTACTTTTTTTTTTCATTGCCATTTACCGAACCACCTATAAGATGATATGCATTTGATAGGTTGGGATTGTTAAGGATTGCTCACTTTCATATTGGTGAAACAACTCTGTGAAATACGTGTAATAATATAAATTTGGTACTGATGGGTCCATATCTGCTCAGGGGTGGGTATTGTTAAACTACGAAAGACAACATAAAAATGTTAACTGCTTACCTGGAATGACAGAAATTGCTTTGAACGCCCTTAATACTCTGAATGTCCGAAGGACTGAAACATTGCCTAGGGGTACAAACTCTGTTACATACCTGCAAGAAAAATTATAATTATTTTAGATTATTTACAGAGATGACAATAGATGTACAATAGAGTCGTGCATAACAATGAAGCTACAATCAGTAACAAAAAAATAACAGCAACAAGCAATGTCTCTGTTTATGAAAGCCTGATTATTTTTGTTCTTGGGTGAGTCAATTCCAAATGTGTGACAAAAACTACAAAAATGGTGAAGAAGCCCTGTACTTACGCCATGACAATGACAGAGAAATCCAACCAGTTCCAGGGATCTCTTAGAAATGTGAACTTTCCTATACAGAATCCACGAGCTAAAATCTTAACGAGGGATTCAAAGGTGTAAATTGCTGTAAATGTGTACCTGTTGGAAAAAGGAACACCAGTTACTCTTCACAGTATTTACGCTGTGTGTATGTTATATATGTTTGTAGAACACTTACTCCACGTTCTTTGCCCATTCTGGTGATTTGCTCATTGTCATAAATCCACAGTTGGTGAGAATAGTGCACATGATCACCATGTTGAACAATTTACAGGCAGTTGTCAAGGAAGTGACTGATTTTAATTGTGAAAGTAAAATAATTTTTTAATATAAATAAATGAACAAAATGATCATGTAACCCTCGGGTTAGGTCAGCAGACAGCTCAACATATAACATTATTCATATGTATGAGATTCATATCCTAATGAAAGGATATGAGTGTACCAGAATCCAAATTGATATCCTTCGTATAGGGTTGAAGGGACTCAGGAGGTACAAGGCTGGACTGGCATTGAAGCGAAAAATGACCTTTCCTTTGTTTAATACAATGAAAGTCTGGGAGAGAAACAGACCAACATTTATACATCTTTATACTCTTATACGTATGCATAATCTTTGTGTGTCTTGCAATTTTTCAATATAGTTTATAAAAATACATAACATCATACAACACTGTGCAAAAGTCTTGAGCCACTCCTCATGTCTTTATTTTTAAAGCATTTTAAACATAAAGAAATGAAGGGTGGTTCAAGACTTTTGCAAACAACTGTCAGCTGACCAATAATTAACTTCATATACTGCTGACAAATTTTATATAAATCATTTTTATTGGCTTCTTATCTAAGATTTAAAACCAACAGTTATGTTTAAATTCAAACAAACCTACCTTCTGATTAATGTAGCAGGGATCCAGGTCCTCCAGTGGTATCGACACAAGACCTTGAGGAATGTCCCCATATACAAGGGGGAGTGGTTTGCCTGCCTCCAGGTCACGGTTTGGTCTGAGCTTAGTTTCATTTTTGCGCTTTTTCTTCTCTCCCTTGGGTTTCTTGGCGTTCTCTTCAGCAATCCGTTTTTCGATGGCTTTAAGTGACTCACGGGTAAAGGGACAGAAGCTGTCTGGACCTGGTGGTACAAGTAGCTGTTCCATCTTTTCATGCTGCACCTTCAGAGTGAGCAGCTAGCCTCCAGCAACAGAAGGGCCTGTAGCGTTAGAAAAGACATGATATAGGGAGCATTTTAAATAGCAGAGTTATATTTTTCTTACATCCAACATTATTTGGCTAAGAAATACAAATTAAAATTAATTTTGTTATGACCTGTCTCTCACTAAAAAAATTTAATTGAAAAGAAAGAACAGTGTGTTTGTTTCTGCTTTTAGATTGGAGGAAAGGGGAAGCTATAATAAGCCTAGAGTTGGCTGTCATACATATAAATTCCTTTCAGCTATGGTAAAATTAGATCTAATTACCTGCTCGTCAGTAGATAAAATTAAGATTTTACATGACAATGATCAATTCCAGGTGAGACTCTTCAACTCCTCTTCCATCCCTCACAATGGAAGAAGTCTGCTTTTCCCTCACTGAGACAGAGCAGTGAGAGGAAAGGATCCATCCTACTAATAGGCCTGACTAATATGATGTGTTACAAAGACCTATGCACTATTAAATATGAATGCCCCATAGACTGTGCTGTATCTCTCTCTGGGTTCCCTGCCAAAGAGTTTCAGCGTGATTCAAATGCAACAGTGTCAAAGACAACTTCGACATGTTGTGCAGTGATCAAACACATGCAAGAAATCAATCCCAAAATCAGTGGTCAATCAGCTGTTCCTATCATTGAGTTATACATGTGTGATGTAATTATAACAATCAAGAGAGAACTTTTTACTTTTACTCCCTACATTTTCGATGAAATATCTCTTGTCTTAAAGAAATTTCAGGAATATTATTATTATTTCTCTTCACTGCACACTTTCAAACATTAAACTGATTTTAACCTAAATGGAGGAAAAACTGTTTGTATACTGATCTCCCACCAGGAGCCAGTATGAGCAGAGGTCCAAAACTACTACCATCTCTGACCTGTCTTCCCCAGTGTGAAGTCTGTGCTATGTATGTGTGGTTGGTGGGGGTCCAATTTCACTGCAGGCTGTATAACTTCGTATGTGACAAATGAAGGTTTCATCAAATTAAAATATAAATGACAACCCTACTGGCATATCAATCCCCATTGCTTAAAGAGAAGAAAAAGGTCAAATAAAGAAATAAACTATTTATCATAATAGCAGAATGTTTGGGGTTAAAGTTAGCTGGAATGATCCAGAAAAGCAATGATCCAGAAACCGAGCAATGTTTCTTTAAATGGCAGGACATTTCAAATGAAATTTCAAACAATTTCAAATTTCAAACAGCTCAACAAATATCAACAAACACATAAGCTGTTTTTGTGTGGCGTGTCATAGAGTTTGTCTGCTAGCTAAAGGTACAGCTGCTTTATTTCTCAGAGAAATATTTGTGAAACAAGCAAAAGACTCCTGGTTCATTACTGGAAGGAAACACAGGAAAGCTGGTTTAAAAGTCTTCTGAATCAAACATACAGGCAAACCCCTTGTGAATAAAGGGCAGTAGCTGGTCTGATACAACAAAGTTGTAAAAAAGGTAGACCAGGAGAGGAAGAAAAGTGATTTTTTTAAAGGTGAGGACTGCTCAGTGACATTTGATAAATTGGAAATGTAAAGCTTGTAATTTCCTCATTCATTTTAGAGTTATTGTTGTTGTTATTTTTTTTTTAAATACTCAATCTGTAAACAGCATGCTGCTGAGGTTTCAGTACATTTTCTCCACATTGGGAAACATCCTGCAAAGGACACTGAATTATACTAACTTTTTGTTATTGAATAAAAATACTATGCGATTTTAATGCAGGCTATGGTGGTTAGTTTGAATCTCTGCCGTTAAGTTTACAGTAATGCATTATGTTGGCCTGGTGTAGAGCAGCTGTGGTGTTCATGGTCAGTGTTAAGCTACATTAAGGGTAGCAGACATCAAATCAAATTTAAGATGATGATGCTAATTAGATTCACTGACTGAATTTCACCTTAGCTTTATGCTTTCAAGGAGTGGTAAATCAGGTAGATAGGTCATAGAGTAGAAGATAACTCATGTAACATCTTCCTATATATGGGCAAGGGTAAATGCTGAATTTTAAATGTGTTTTTCTCTATTTTTGTACTAAATAACAGGTGTTCCTCAAAATTAGAATTTAAGCTGAACTAAAGTTAATCTGTGGTTTTCATCTGTCAGCTCAAAATCCAAATTCAGCATAAAAGAAATAAAAAAGAAAGTAAAACCATCAGACCAGTAGTAACTCTCTGCTGCTCTCTTTTATGAAGAAAAGTTCCTTCTTATCTTGAGGAGGAAATGTTTAGCAGAAAAGAAGACCAAAGGAGCACTTCTCTCATGTTCTGGCCATCACACTAAGCTAAACCTTCGTAAAATTTACAAATACTCTACAGGTGATGCTGACAATAACCTCACTATTCCTTAAATAACTAAACTCATTTTATTTTGGCATAAACAACACAAAATCATGGATCCATCCTGCCTCGTATTAATGTTTCTGGGCACAGATGGTAATGTAATGGCATTTCTCAACATTGGGCCACATGAACATGGTTTTAAAGGTTACGAGCTACCTGACCATTGATGATGACACATGTCCGTCCATTTGTGACCACAGTAGACCCATTTTCTGTTGGCTGATTTCAGCAGGATAATGCAGTGTCAGAAAGCTCAAATAACCTCAAACTAGTCACTTGAACAAGACAATCAGTTCACTGCACTCAAATGACCTCCACAGTCGCCAGCTCTCAATCCAACAGAGCACCTTCAGGATGTGGTGAAATGGGAGATTTTCATCCTGAATGAGCAGCTGACAAATCTGCAACAACTGTGTGACACTGTGATGTTATTACGGACTAAAATCTCTCAAGAATAATCTTAGGACCTTGATGCTATGCCATGTAAAATTAAGGTAGTTCTGAATGCAAAATGGATTTCAAACCTGTACTAGTAAGATACCTACGAAAGGGATGAAAATAAAGATGTTTTTGTGTTTATTGTATCCATGTAGCCCTACCATATTCTAGCTCCCTGAATTATTATAAAGCTATTAAGCCTTCGAGAGCTCATAAACAGTAAGACAAACTTACCAAAAGACTAAGGATTATCTGCAAACACAAAATAAACCTTGATTTCCTGTAGCTAAGCATGCAGTGAGTAACCTCTAAAGAGGCATGCATCATGTCTATCAGTCTGTTCCCAACTCATTATACATAACTTGAGATATGAGCCACTACCACTTCAACGCTTCAGTGTGCCCACTTTAGTTTATCACTAACCAGTCTGCATTATGAACGTTTGTGTACTGACCTAAGATAGAGAAATTCATGAAATTTGTTCCCCCAACAAAACAGAAGGCCAAAAAAATGTATTCGGAGTTGATTAGTCGCCAAACAGACTGACTCATGGTAATACGTTTCAATGGATGACTGACCTAGTCTATTAAACACTCACAGTGTCAAACAGAAGTGCAGCTTTAATATTTTATGTACATTACTACAACTTAATTTGTATGACCTCAAAGTGCATCCTAGTACTTAGATGAGAAAAGAGATGGTTTGTAACACACTCGCATTTCTAGCTCACAACTAATGCCTCCTGCTGTCTCCAACAGGGTACGGAGTCAAGATTCAGTCTGGCATATTCAGGGCGTTGGCAGAATAGCTGTTAACAATCTCTGAACTAAATGCTTTCATGAACAACCTGTCAGCCTGCCATACGGTGCGGGTAGGACTGAACAGGACACTCTCATCTCTAATTGACAACAATCTAATAAAGATGTTGACAGTAGGGGAAACAGGAAGTCATCTAAGATGGAGTGTGGGTTAATAATTGCTGCCATAGCCATTAACGTTTGTAATATATTGTACACCGCAATCTGTTGTCCTGTCTTGTCTTGAGAGCTCAGTCACGTTTTTCTAAACAGGGCTTCCATAAAAGCTGATACCAGTAATGTGTATGTAGCTACAAAGACTATGCCATGCTATAGAACAACTTTCAATTTAGATAGATAGATAGATAGATAGATAGATAGATAGATAGTCTCTTAAATGTAACACTGTAAGACTTCTCAATCACCGCCTTCCCTATATGATTAACCAAAATAAAATAACTTTTCAAAACAATTCTTATAATTAAAAATAAAAAACTAAAACAAAAACTAAAATAAAAACAAAACAAAAAGAAACCACTTAGGACAAAATGTTTTTTTTTAAGGACATTTAGGAAAAGAAGTTGCACTCACCATTAGTTTTCCATCCTTGCCAGGTGGAGATTTTTCTGGAGAATATCTTGAAAAAGTGAAACTTTTTAGAAATGATTTAAAATAAGCCTGTCAATCCGATTATGGTATTTGGCGATTCTCCCGACGCAGACCTGGTCATTTCCACGATTCCGGTAGGAAAACCCTGTGAGAGAGAGCGAGAGGGAGCGAGAGAGAGAGCGAGAGAGGCCGTGTCCGCCCCTCTGTGCAGGAGGGAGTGCTGTAGTAAAGCGGTTCCGGGGAGCTTCCATATTACCGAGTAAGGGCAGATACCAGATATTATTATGGTGGACACTGTAATTGTCCAGAATAAGATTTTGGAGTTCAATCATAAAGTAAAAACTTAAGCCACAGTATTCGATCTGATTGTGTTTTAAAACTCTCTCTTTGTGCGTAAGAGCCGTGATGTCAGTGATGGCAGGTTTTTCCTGTCCGAAAGGCTGCAATCACTGAAAACACACATACACAAAAAGCTGTTGACGTTGCTTCATGGTAGCATATGCACCATCGTCGTTTTCCTTATAAAAATTTATTGTATAAAGTTGGGTGGATGAGTGTGAGTCAGGAGTTTTTTAGAGTCAGTTAGTCAGTGTGATACCCTCTGGTGGATACATATAGTGGTATAATATAGGATGTTTCTAATGGCTTTTCAATTGTGGCTAAAAGTAGACCCAGACAAAACAAAGGAGAAATAAATGTAGGTTTTAATATAAAAAAAAGTTACTCGAAATTTGACACCTGCTTCTTTCATCAGACTCTAGTAATATTACAATTCTATTTAAGGTTGTAAATAAGTAAATAAATAAATACGGGTACCAGTTATCGTTACGAACACATTTTCCTGTGTGTCTGATTTTTCTGTGGTAGACGCGGTCCTTTGGGAGGAAAAGGTAGTTAAGCATATAAAATAAATAAAGCGCCTGATCTCATATTTACAACCCACAATGTGAAACAAACAAGTACTGTACGATATATATCTTCTTTTTTTTTTCAATAGCGGGGGCTTTAACAGAGCCTTTAATCTTTTAATAAATCCTTTAATTCGCAATTTCCTTGCATGCGTCCAAACATATTTCGGCACAAGTGTCAAAGTACAAACTACCCCCCCCCAAGAATTTAGTTACTGAAGGTTTTGGCTCAATGACGAAATGAATGTATCTACATCCCCATTGTTCTGCATCACTGAATTTCCTACGCTTGCACCGTATTCCAACGACCAACCCAGGGCGCTGTTGAGTTATTTTTGTTTTTGATTTGAATAGAGAGAGGCGTTTTTACAAACTTCACCCACAAATATGTGAGAGTTAACCGCTAAACAGACAGAAGGGAGAATGAGAATAAGAACAACAGGTGCTCAAAAATGGCTCAGCTGGTAAGTCTAAAATGATGCTTGCAGGATTTTAATATCAGACGAAAGTCTTTCTTATTAACTGGTTTTGTCTTCTTCTTTTTCTCGTTTGTCTTTATTTAAAAATTAATTTCAGTTAAACTCTGAAGAAGGGACCACCTTAATTCCTCTACAAAAAGATGCCAGAAAGTCGAGAAGTTCAATGATATCTGCATCTTTTAATTTTATCAATTCTATTATAGGATCTGGAATAATAGGTAAATATTTACTTGAGATGTCTTTAGCTTATATTACACTGCCTTAAACAAAAGTTAATTAAATTATATGGACGCAGTTACTTGGATTATAACCTGTCAAAGACTTCAAACTGTTATTTCTGTAAAAAATAAAATAAAATAGTTAAATAATCAGTTAGTTTTCCTCATTTCAATGCAACAAGGAGAAGCTTTCATACAGTTCAAGCCCCACAGCTGTATCATATGACTAGCGCCTGTTGCCCTCTTTTATAAATGTAACTCTTTGTTAACCTTGTTGAAAAGTAAGTAATAAAAAAGGCTGAAATGTGTTTGTTAAAAACCAGTGCAGATTGTGTGTTTTACATGGATGCATAAAGTATGGCTAAACATTTTCAGTTAGTAAATTATTTTATTAATTCATCTTCTCCAGATTAACCCTTGCTGTACTGTTACAAACATTAATAATATTCTGGGGGTTTTTTAAGCTGATAATTTTGTTCATTCATTTATTTAACCAGGTTTACCATACGCACTGAACCAGGCAGGGCTTCCCTTTGGCCTTCTTCTTTTGATAGTTGTTGGATTCATCACAGGTAAGTCTACCAAAGATGTATTTTATTTTCTATCTTTATGGGAAAAACAAACAAACAAAACATGAGTCAAAACAAAAGCAACCAATACAAATAACATATTTTTACTTTGTCTTTCATGGAAGATTACTCAATCATTCTACTTATAAAAGGAGGAAACCTGTCAGGGACAAACAGTTATCAGTCACTTGTACAAAGCACATTTGGTTTCCCTGGATTTGTAATTTTATCTGGACTGCAGTTTCTTTATCCTTTCATTGGTAAGTTCAGTATTAAATCATGCCCTTTAGTATGTTCTATCTAATGCTCTGTATTTGTTTAGTGCAGTATTCCTGTAAATGTTCATTTATTGACTTTTGGTTTAAAAAAATGTATTGGAATAACGAAATGAATCTTTACCCAACTTTTCTCCTTTAGCGATGATCAGCTACAACATCACAATCGGTGACACACTGACCAAAGTCTTTCAAAGAATACCCGGAGGTATAATGAAATGTGATCAAATCTCTGCTCATAAATAAGAAACAAACGATGTCTTTATTCTTTGTGTTGACATTTATTGTGTTATAGTTGGCCCAGATCACATACTCGCGGAGCGTCACTTTGTGATCATACTATCAACTGTTCTTTTCACGCTCCCCGTCTCACTTTATCGAAACATAGAGCGACTTGGGAAGGTAAGACTGGTTTTTCTACAGCATCCAGCGCATTGTGGTGATTTTAAAGCAGCTTATAAAATATTCACATGTGTTACCAGGTCTCCTTCCTGTCAATGGTGCTGACAGTTATCATCCTGATCATTGTAATCATCAGAGCAGCTACCTTTGGACCCCAAATGTATGGATGAATATTCGGCTGTTTGCTAATCAACATAGATTTTTAGCTTAATTGCACTTGTGTGTGAAACATGGGGTTCTTTTTAAAATCACTTATTTATCACTTTTACAGACAAAGTCATGTATGTTTGTGTTCTTTGATGATTGATTATAAATGTACCCTCTAGCCTCCCCACAGATGATGCATGGGCATTTGCAAAGTGGAATGCAATTCAGGCAGTAGGTGTAATGTCTTTTGGTGAGTTGGTGTGCATTGAGCTTCTACTGATATTGTAGATCTCTAGAACACTTTTAGTAGTATTACATGTTACCACTAGACAAGAAAGGAAAATAGTACAATAAAAGCACAACATGCATGTCAGCCTTATGACATCAGGAATTTCATGAAAGAGTATGTTATTTGCTAAACACCAACATGAGTTAGATTTCTTGGTTAAGACTTTTTTCAGGAAGTGGTGGAGACCAAACAAGTTAAGGCTTATAGATAATAGACTAATTAGGAGACCAAAACCATGATGGCTTATTGCCGACTGTTTTCTTCAACATTTTTTTTTTCTTTTGTAAAATTGTTGGTCACTAGATCATTACATGTTAATAACACTAAGTGATCCCCATGTATTTCTATATTTTCCTGATCAAAAGGAACCAACGTGAATTAGTTAAGCCATCACTGCTTATTCATCAGTGTCCAAGAGCTAAGGCTCAGAATTTCAAAATCTGTCATAGCCTGGACCTGTAAAACTGCTCTACTGTAAGAAGATCAAGCCCATTATTTTGACATACTCAGCCACAAAAGAAAAAAAAATGCTGTTAGCAGAAAGCTGCATTCTTTTCAGCCTAATTTGACGGTTTTTGGTAATATGCTAGAAAGGTAGGACATCTAAGTAAAAGTTTAACATAAATAATACGCTCAGTTTGCCATTAATACCACATGTGGGAAACACCTCAAACTGTTCTTCAATGTGTGCGTGTGTGTTTTATTGTCTGCTGAACTTCAATATTCTGCTCTGTTTTTGTCTTTAGCCTTTATATGTCACCACAACAGCTTTCTTATCTATGGCTCACTGGAGCAGCCCACTCTTGCAAACTGGTCTCAAGTCACTCACACCTCGGTAGGGTCAGCACTAATAATCAGTGCTGGATTTGCCGTTGCTGGCTATACAACTTTCACTGGCTACACACAAGGTACCATGTAGTACATAATGTATAGCAGGTGACTGTGCACTTTAAATGTCACAAAAACATGTTTCATTACATCAGATTTTATGCTTTTTTAGGAGACATTTTTGAAAACTACTGCAGAAATGATAACCTGGCAACGTTTGGTCGCTTCTGTTTTGGCATCAGTATAATAATGACATTCCCACTGGAGTGCTTTGTGACACGAGAAGTAAGTAATACTGTC
>VUQR01036979.1:14573-28883 GCA_015108515.1 Hemichromis elongatus
CGGCAGCTCAACCCCATCAACCATCATCATCCCCCGCCGCAATCTAGGTACGAAGCTAACAGAGCACCACACAGTACAGATAAGTTTACTTTGGTTTCCATTTTGACAGAAAGTTTTGTTTTCTCTGATCTCTGCAGATGCCTGTCCAGGGTTTTTTAAAACAAATGTTGAATTTGAAAAATTTATTTTCCTGCTCAAATAATTTAATATATACAAATAGTCATTCAAGAACAGTATAGAAATTTTGGCCTCATTTGAAAAGGGAAGCCAAATGCCCTAAAACTACAAACTGCATTCTTTCTATTATCCATAAGGGCCCATCTCCTTCTTTAAGAGTCCTTAGAGTGGGACGGACAAAACGCTTTAGTCAGGTCATAAAAATAATGTATAACATCCCAGTTGTGAAGTTCATTTTTCATGTAGAGTCATCGGTGAAATTTAATTTTAACGAGTCTCATTTTTCAGATAAAACCAAGGTGAAGACGTCCTGGATCACTGGTAGCAATGGTAGTTTCTTCCTGTCTTGGCCTGTTAGTCCTAATGCCAGTTGTGGCTACATAGTAGACTGGTGTCCAGTCTTTGGTAATTGCGCCTTCGAATGGATGAGAGTTCCTCCCAACAGAACTAATGCCACAATTTTTTCAAGTACGTCCTCATCTTTGCCTACAAAACTGTTGCACCTCTGCAGATCTCATTTGCATCTGTTTCAGCACAGCTCCTTTTGTTATTCCAGAGAACTTTGAAGATGTTCGGAGATACCTGCTGTCCATATATGCCTGCACCGAAGGAGCTCCGGTGTTACTGCAGAGAAGAGAGGGCTACGTCAGAGAGACCAGTAAGACTGATTCAGTGATTTCTCACATAATGTAATAGTTCTATCAGCAGTGTATTTTATGCGTATCACATCTTTCCAGAAATAGAGGGCGAGCTGTTTAAACTCAAATACAAACAGGAGGACTCGTCTGTTGAGGTATCCTGGGAACCCATACCTCTGGAAAAGCAGACTGCTTCCATCCATGGATATTATCTCTACTACCAGGACAAGACCAGGAACATTTTTAACGTGAGCACAGGTACAGCATGAAGGCATAGTCACTCAGGCCGGATCAGTGTGGACATCAAGCATATAATAAACACTTTTTCATAGCCTTTTTCCTTCTTCTTCTCTGCCTATTGAGGATTCTAAACTTGAACTTTTATTGGGTTAATTTCAACCTGATCCAACACCTTTCCATTATTTTAGACTTAGAAACTGTTAATAATGCCAGATTTTACACATGGAAATGATGACACCTTGTGGCACAAATGTAAAAGAAACCATTCCTGTTTTATGGTGTCAATGGACTAAAAAAAATAAAAAATCATGTCTTAAACTGATTTCATTGATACCAAATTTTTCCTACTTTGCAGTATTGAGGTGTTAACTGAAACATGTTGCTGACATGTCGTTTACAAACTGATTGGCACTCACACGATGACACATTTAATCACACTATTAAGTCTCTTTACTGATAACAAAGTCCAGGTTTTGTATCTCCACACACAAAGATTAGCTTGTGGCTGAGTTAAATAAAGCAAGTCTCCAGTGTTGCCCAATGATCATAAAGATGTATTTATGTTGTAATAATGGCGGTCACTCTGTCTTGATTTAGTTGATCCTGAAGCCACCAGCCTCACTGCAAAGAACCTGAAAATCAGTACGTACAACTTCACGGTGACAGCATTGACAGCATTTGGACTTTGTGGTGATTCGTCCATCACGATTACCTTGAATCCCCTGGGTAGGTTAATTATTCCCCCATATGGAGTATTTTCCTTAGTAAGACTGCCAACATTTGTCATTTTCTTTGATTTACCTGATGCGGTTCATTGTTTTCACCAGCTGATAACTTGATAGTGCTGATCTTGATATCCCTGGGAGCAGTTTTACTTATTCTGTCTGTCAGCACAATCATCTGCTACAGACACTGGGCATGGTAAGCAATGCACATTTATTTTCTATGAAATTTGCCACTTTTGCTTCCAATCATTGTTTTTGCTTTTATTATGATGCCTTCGTTGAACCAACAGCATCAAGCACAAAGTTTATCCTCCAATCCCAATGCCGGTGCTGACTGACCAGTGGCCTACATCACCAGTAAGTTGAGATGGCCAGTGCTGTAACACATAGCGCTGGCTAGCTAATGCTACAGCTATACATCTGGATATTGTACTATTCAGTTATTTATTGGTTTCCTTGTATAGAGCATTATTAGGATCTCGAAGCACCCACATATCTTTCCTGTAAATTTGAGGTCATTTTCTCTATTTTTCAGGATAAAGGTCGTCCTCACTTCGATGAGAGTAACTACAGAGAGGTCTTGGATGTTCCTAAGCTGCATGGTAATTTACGTTTATCAGAGCCTGTTTTTGGCCAGGACTACATGCCTTCTTTTACCTCCTCTCATACTCCCAAAGGTTACTGCAAAAAGCGTCTGAAGAAATCCCACCCATGTGTCACTTTACCTACTACAGGCCTCACATGTCAGCCAGGCTTGCCATCTTCTCCAATCAATGGCATATTTCCTAACCTGTCATACAACACGATAATGCAGGATGAGGACCACAAATTCAAATCAGAGCCCGAGGTCCATGGGATACCTTTCATCACAGGCTTTAGTGGATACCAGCCTCAGAGTCATGAAGAGACCTTTAAGACAGCTGAGTTACAGGAGAACCCAGACAGTCCCATTTCCTGCACGTCCACATACATTTTGTTACCACAGACAACTAGTTGCTGCATATCTGAACAGATTTAAGCCTAATACGGGCACTTTAAGCATCATTAACTAATGCATAGTGTGTTACCTTCATCCACCAGGTCATCAGCAACTCAGCTAGGGTTACTTGTGAGTTTATTTTCATTCACATGCTAAATTGGCACATTTTCAGAAAACAGAAGATGTTTTCTTTCAAATGAGATATTAGGAGTACATTTTGGCATTGAAGCTTATCTGTTATGATGCTCACACTCACACCTAAATTATAATCCTAGTTGTTTGTTGTTAACAAATTATTTTAAAGGGCAGAACGTTAGTAGTTTTCAAAGATTTTGTGTCCTACAAATTTGTTTGTCTGCCACCACATCAGTGGCTCATGCAGTAAGAAAGGGGAGTTTGAAAAACACTGCTCTAAGATGCTGCTGTTAAACCTTTATGGTCTGTTTGTTTCTGAGACTACTGTCCAGTCATTCTTGCCACTGGTTCACATAAAGCTCTCTTTAAGACATGAAAAGGAAAGGTTTCTCTTGTTGGTGTCCAAGTGGCACCATACGGGCATTACTTGAATTCACTCTACGACTTAGTCGGATATGCTGCTCCTATGACAGGACACTGTCTCCCTCAAGATACTTAATTTTTAAAGGCTCCGTCACACAATACTGGGGACACATCGGAGAGTACCTGGCAACCACTGGTCGCTAGGGAAAAAAAGAGTGTTCCCTTTCTGTCAGCTGATGAGAAATTGGTCACAAAGGGATGTACAGTGCTGCACTGATAACCGCTTTGGCTACTAGCAGGTTGCCAGAACATTGCATGGAACTTGTCTAGAAATAACTCTCTAACTGCTCTCTGAGCTGTTATGAACCGTGAAAAGTGTGCCACAAGCTGGAAATTGAGATTCTACACCTTCCATGTAAAAGGTTTGTGCAGCTAACATTTTACTTTCAAAGGGAAAATTTTTTTGTTTTTGGTTTCTGTTTCTCTTGCAGTGTTTGCAGACAGCTCAGCATCTTCCATGCAATCATTTAGGTTTGCGACCTCCAGTAACCTTTGTCAGTGACTACAAAATAGTCAGTTAGGGCATTGCTAACCAAAATTCTGAAAATGTGTTACTTCTTTATTGTATTTCCTTTTCTTGGACAGTTAATAGCCAACAGTGTAAATAAAAGGAATTTATCTAGAAATCCCACTGAGTCAGACATTTAGGAGAAACCCCTCTAAAGCTTGATTTATTTTTCTATGTTGAATCTCCACAGAGCTGACTGCAAAGTATGTACAAGTCACAGCTGTTTGCATTTTTACTGTAATGATGTGTCTGAATCTCTGTGCCATCACCACAGAATTTCAACTCATCATTGAAACAAATAAATAAATAATGAAAAGAGAAACAGTTCAATACTGAATGATTGATTATGTGTGTCCTACCTTAATGAAAAATGTGAATACTGTACTTTCATGTAGCTGCTGAGAGTTCTTTGCTCTTGATTTCTGTTTATAAAAAACAAAAAAATCACTTTTGAATCAATGCTGTAAACAAATAAAACAAGAAGCTTCAAACTAGTTTTTTTTAATACTTTGATTGTGTCTGGTTACCTGCAAAGAGTGTTTGTTTGGAGAGAAACAGTTCAGCACCAGGAAGACTATGTGACCTGCTGTGTTGATGATAGCATGTGGATCGAACACTGGATGGAGATATAATTAAGCGTATTTCTGAGGTACCTCCACTCTTTCTGAATCCCAAGTCTTTGCACTTTTATTTTCATCTATTTACTCACAATCCAAGATGGCGCCAGTGTGTTCGACGAGCCGTCTCCTCGAAATTTGTCTACTCTTTGCTATCCTATTTTCTCAGTGTTATCGCGACGCCTTTGCGCTTCTTGCCTATGATCGTCAGACTCTTCTGAATCTCCGGCCATTGACTCATCAAACACCTGGTTTCGAGTGGCAATCAGGAAATTTTTTCTCAACTCCAACGGACATCTCTGATTATGCCACCTTCCAGTTACACTTCCACCTAGGAAACGGGGTAAATGGGGCGATATTCGTGTTTGTCTCAAGGCTTACTTAAACTGAGCTTAAGCTGAGTGTCCACCTGTGCAGAGCTGGGTGCAGCGTGGCGTGAACTACAGCATTCTTCGCCTGCTGAGATCTGTTCCAACTAGCAACAATCTGATTGTACTCTGGATGGCTTTGCTAAATGTTAGATCGCTGGCAAAACTTTTTATTTTAAATGACTTTTTCCTATCATCTGGGCTGGATTTTCTATATCTGACGTCAACCTACTAAAGAACAGAAGCAAAATGTTTCGCTGCTGTGCAAAATATTGCTCATTGTGTAGTGTCAGCATACAAACCAAGTACATAACTTAAAAAAAAAAACTACCACCTGCCTTTTACACCAGCTTCGAGGTGCAATTACAAGAACTGGACTGTGCCCCCTCAATTCTTTGTATCAACCCCCGAAATCTGTTAAGGATTTTATTTTTCAATTTGCTGACCTACTAGGGAGCCTGTTTTTAACGAACATGTTTTAATTGTTAGTGATTTTAATATACGTGTCTGTTGTGAGGCAATCACACTAACAGAGGATTTCCTTGCTCTTATTGACACTTTTAATCTCACGCAGTGGGGAAGTGAACCAACACATTTAAAAGGTTTTCACTTGATCTAGTTTTGTCTTATGGTCTGGATATTTGTATAATGGATATCAAGGACTCTAGGATCTCAGATCATTCTGCGGTTATGTTTAATGTTACACTACAACATATGGAGCTTCATGGCAAGGGCCCCTTGCGTCAGATGCGCTCAATTAATTCTAAAACCACTGCTAATTTCTCTACTTTTTTATTTTTTTTACCAACTCTCCCCTCTCTGACTCCATCCGTCTTGTGGATTTATCGATTAATGAGCTTACCAACCAACTCCACATCTATTCTGGACACTGTGGCTCCTCCAAAGACTGAGTAGTAAGTCTTTACGCCAACCCTGGCTGAACGAAACTACCCGTGCTCTCAGGCACGAATGCCGTCGTTCTGAGAGGAAGTGGAAAAAGGACAAACTTGAAGTGTCAGCGGAAATCCTCCATACTTGTTTGTCAAAATATCACAAGACTGTGAAAGCTGCTAAATCTGCCTTCCTATTAGGTCTTATTTTCACCCATTGCCACAAGCCTCATGCCCTTTTAAACATTTTTAACTCTGAGATTAATCCTTCTTCCATCGCATATAAGGAGGCTTCTCCGGTCCTTTGTGAACATTTTTCAAGGTATTTTATTGATAAAATTACAACTTTAAGTGCCTCGTTTTTATCGGTAATCTCACATCAAGTTCCAGTCTCTAAATGCTCCGCTGTCTTTCAGCGTAACTATTTTTAAATGCCTGTAGAACCGCAACCACATAAGCTAGCGTAATGAGTTTTTTTGCATATGAAACCAGAAAGTTTGTACTTGCATCTTATGCCATCAGCTTGTCCTAGGTCACTGTTTCCTTCCAGATAAAGCTTTGCAAATGTTGCGTAAAAACCACTGGCAACAACAAAAACATAATATTCCAGAAACACGTTTTGCCGATCCGATCAGCTGCTCATAACACTTCCTACGTTGGAATAGACTTCAGCACAAACTATCGTATGTCTGCCATTTCCTGGCCAAAACCGTAAGGGACATCATTTTCGCGAAAATTGTAGTTTTTTACCACCAGTGCCTAATAAGCCCATATTCGTGTTTTTAAAATTCATGTTTGACTTTATGCCTCTCTGTATAGTTTTTGGGATGCTTGATGCACATGCTGTTTTTCTTGCAAATTTGCATTATAATATTTATTTTCATTTTTCCTGCAGTGCATAAAAATAGGTGTATCTCAAAAATAAAACTATGAAGAAACTCAAGTTAAATTTCCTGTTGTTGGAAACTATTTTGTGCAACTTTTTTGTATTTACAGTTTTTCAGGGATAAACTAGAAAAATATTTTAAAAAAACAAAAACGATTTTCAATTTTTTTTGTAGTTTATTGCACTTTTTTGCTGTTTAGGTAGTTACTATGGACTGAAAGATTACATATTATTAAAATTTTGGCTCTAACGGTGGTATTGATGTATAACAACTTGAAATGCTCCCAAAAATGGCACTACAGCAGGTAAAATATAAAGAAAAGCTCTGGACTTGGTTCTATGGTAGGTCTTAAAGGGTTAAGGAATCACTTTGAATTTCAAACATGATTAAATTCCACTTGATGTTCAGCCCACATAGATTGCAAAGTGCTTAGATCATTAAGGCATCATCGTTTTACAGTCTTTCATATATTAAGCAAACATACATTAAACAGATTCAAGAAATAATGTTGTGTTGTGTGTCATCCCCAAAACTGATCAAACAATAAAGCCCCTCATCAGCACTCGAGAGTGCAGAAACTGAAGTGGTTATTTATTTTTTCCTAGTAGCTCTCTCACCCAGTGCCACTCAATTTGTTAATGCGCAGCTAGTGTTACTTTAGCTGCGTATGACTCGGTGTCCTCACTTCTGTTTCTGCCATCTTGATTTCTTCTGCATCTTCTGCCCCCAATTATCCAACAAGTGTCCCTAATTCCCTAATTTAACCCCAACACAGTCATTCTCTCATTCACACCGTCTGTCTAGGTGTTTCAGGTGTACAGAGACGGCCAGGCTCATGTAGTGACAGTGTGCTCAGACCTTGCATTAAAAAGTGCCTAAGTTTTATTTAACGTATACTTTCACTTGAGGCAATTTATGTTGTCAAATGAATGTTGGGGGAGACAGAACTAAAACGATGAGTTTTGATTTTACCATAGGTGCACGGGGTCTGCCAGACACTGGCTCTGTATTGAATGAAATGGGAGGATGGTTACATCACAGGGGAGGCCACGCATAGACAGGACGCCAGAGGAGAAAGCAGTGTGTCTGCAGTGAAGTTAGAATGCAGAGGTTGGCTAGATTGTAGGGCTGAGCCGTGGCAGGGAGAGGCACTGGGGTGTGTGAAAACACTTATACAAGAAGCAAAGAAGGTTAGACGGACGGGAGAATTTGTGGTAGAAGAAACTACATTGTACTACGTTATAGAACCGAGTCACCCCTCTTGTGCTTATATTTTGGTTTCAAGGAGCCAGGTTTGTGTGATTTATAAAGTGGATTTAAGGCTTTCTGAAGGGTTTTCAATTTTTTTTGGCCATTTGCAGCTTTTCCACTGATTTAGTCCAGTCCTTGTACCTGACCACTATTTTTGGCACACCTAAAAAGAAGAAGAAAAAAAAACATGTACACCACATAAATAGTACATGGAAGTCATGTCCTAAAGAAAGAGAAATCCAGCAACAACCTGTTTTGGTATAGAATGGTAGATGTGGCAGAAGGAAGTTTGTAATACTGAGCTTTTCTCATGGGTCTTTCGTATATTGGCTGTGTAATATGCAAAGTTACCTACAAGAGTTTCAAGATGATTCCTCTTTGACGGCGGCTAGGCAGGTAAAGCATGCAAAGACCTTTTGCTAATGACAAGAAGATGATTAAATGAATACTGCAAAACTCTGATGCACTAGTGTTTGTTCCTGGACGCATATGACCAATCAGCGAATGGTAGTACGCTGCTGTGCAACACTAAGACACAAAGGCATCAACCAACAGACACACCTCAGTAAGAATTTCATTCATCTCTTAGACACAGGGGTTTAATAGCCATTTTAAAGTTATCTTCCTTTCCACCAAGTACATTGATCATTTTTATGAACCCACACTGCATAGGCACTTTTAAAGGGCAGTCATCACAGTATTGCAGCAATACTCTGGTTTAAGGAAATGTGCTGTTTACAAAAAACAAAAAAGAAATGTCGATCCAGCGGTTTAAATTGCCTGATATGAGTACCACGTCTATTTTATTACCTCCTAAAAGAGAAATTATACCACAAGACTGATGCCTGGTCGTTCCCTTTGAATATGAATATTGAGTATAAATATTTTAAGACTCTGGTAGCAGGCAATATGGCACTGGCAAACACATTGCACTTTTATGCAACTTTTCCTCCCCACTTAAGATATTTACTGTAAATTTAAAGGTTATTAGGATACTGTGGGTGTCACAAGTTTCAGAGGATTCATTCTTAAAGCGATTCACCTTATTAACAGTTCATTTTCTCTCTGTATTTGTGGTCTTACTCTTGCAGGCAGCTTGCGTGCCGGTGATGCTAAGTAATGGGTGGGAGCTTCCCTTCTCAGAGATCATCGACTGGAATAGGGCAGCTGTTATTGGGGATGAAAGGCTGCTATTACAGGTAAGCGGAGCTTCTATTAAAGTGAAAACCCCAAAGCAGGATACCCTATATACATGTAGAGTGGTATAACAGCTCAGTAAAACCTACTAGAATGCAGGTAAAAACACCATTTTTATTTTTTTATTTTTTTTATGCCTCATCACCAGTGAAAGTTATGTTTTTGGGTTGTCTATCTGTCAATCAATCCATCTGCCTGGATACTCTTTTATTATATCTGGCAGATCCGAATTGAATTAAGGTTGAGGTCACATGTCCTTACTACATTTTTTCCTCAGTAATTCACAAATAAAAATAAAAACCCAGGAACCAAAGGGAAACACTGTGGCCATACTTAATATTTTGTCAGATAGTGAAGATCACCCATTTTCATAGATTTTTGAAAATTACACATTATCTCCTGTCTTGAGGTTTTTGGTTATTTTATCAGAATCGACTTTGTTGTACAGATATCAACACATACATTCATGTGAAAAAGATGGTGATCAAAGGACTATAAAAAACTGAGCACGCGCTATGATTTAATAACACGTAGAACCACATTTGTTGTTTTCTGTGCGAGGTGCTGCTGTTTTTTTGTGGTCATCGTCTTGCATGACTCAATTTCAGCCAAGCTTTAGCTGTCAGACAGAGTGCCTCACATTTGACTCTAGAGAACTTTGTCACACAAGGGAGCTTGTGGTCGACTCAATGAATGAAGCGGTGCCCAGGATGTATGCTTTTGAAACGAGCCAAAATCACCAGGACTCCACCACTGTGCTTGATAGTTGGTATGAGTTGTTTGTGCTGATATGTTCTGAAGGTTTTTGGCAGCTTTTAAAAACAGATGGTAAAAGCAGCATGCAGGTGTTCCTTGCCTCTTTTTTTTTTCATTTGGTATGTCAGCTTGCAAGGGCAAGTTATTGCAGATATTTTTTGTCTGAATATTGCTGCATTTTGGAGTCACATTTTCTATGACCTCTGTGAACTGTTCAATGTTCATTTGTTGATTTTTGACCCCTTTCATCTGAAACTACTATACAGCAGATATGACAGCAGAGCTCATTTGAGTATTTATTGAGATTATCCAGTTTGAGCTGTTCCTTTCTAGTTTCTTTACTAAAATAAATATTCTCACATTTTTTTTTCCTGTTCCCTAGATCCCTTCAACAGTGCGCTCCATCCACCAGGATAAGATCCTCTCCCTGAGACAGCAGACACAGTTCCTGTGGGAGGCTTATTTCAACTCTGTGGAGAAGATAGTACTGACCACACTGGAGGTACATACCCACCTACATACAACTCTGTACATGTGTGTCACTATATACAGACCTAAGTGCTGTGTATCATTTGTCATATTTGAAAACCTCACTACTGTATTAGTATTTTTCATTTCTGTGTTGGTCAATAAATACATGCGTAAAAATGCAGTTAAATTATAAATCTTTTTTTTTCTCATCACTATGGAATGAGTTCATTCCTATTATTATACTTATAATATTGACATATTATCAGTGCAGACTGTGTAGTAGCAGATGTAAAACGATGCAATGAAAATGCTTAAAACCACATTGAAAACCAAGAGGGAAGATTTATATTGTTAAGCACTGCTGTCATGTTTTGAGGCTGTGTATCGCTGTGGCTTGGCTATCAATCATGTCAGTAGTTTGTTCCTGTCAGACTCCATTTATCTGTAGGCTTCCCGGTGAATAGCAGCCTATCGCGCTGCTCTTGGGCTAGAGTTACAAACAGACAAAGATGAGAGCAGTAAAGAATGGCAAATGATAACGAGGCAAGAAAGAAACAAAAAGTATGTGTAAAGCTGTGGAAGTGAGGATTTTTTTTTTTTTAATTTAAAGTCATCCTCTTTGTACATGGTTACATATTTGTGAGTCTATAAATTTGCCTGCCACTATTTTATGACAACAAATGAAGGTGACCTCTAAGTGACTGAAAAACTATCTGAATGGCAGGTGAAGAAGATCATGTTACAGCTATTTTCCATAACATGCAGTCAGTCTTATGGCTGACTGCAATTCACACCAATAATAGTTATGCTCGTATAGCTTTACAGACATTTCATACCTAGAGAGTAAGTAAGTCAGAGCGCTAGAAGGCAGAGATGGCTTTTCCGTGTCAGCGGGCTAAAGTTACAACCCCGAGAAGCTGATGTTCGATCTGTTTACACTCAGTATCTTAACCCTGTACCAACACATCCCACAGTGCAACACCAAATCGGCTGTCTTTCAGCTCCTGATGCACTCTTTTAGCAAGCTACCATTATCTGGGGATTCTTGATATTTTGCCATAAACAAGGTAAAGGTGACCCTGAACAATCAAGTTTATTAGCACACGTACTCTGCCAGAAGTAAACAGGCTTTGCTGTGGTCTGTAGCTACACCATAACTTCTTAGGACACTTAAGATTTCATTAGGATGCCCTCTCAATGTCTAAGAGTCATCTGGGAATTTCAGTGGGAACAGGTGATGCTGCGGGCTTGCAAAGCTTACAAGCATACAGAATGTAATGTTGGGCTAAGTAACCAAACACATCTTTTGATGCAATTACACACAGAGTGCAACTGTTATTTTTAAAAATTGTTCTTGAATGTACCATTTATTTAAAAAAAAGAAGAAATAGAAAATCAAACATCTTAATGTCTTCCTAAAAATAAAAGGGCGAAAAATTGGGTTCATCCAGTTTTCACAAGATCACGACAGCACGGAGTAAAATATTATATTACAATTTCAATATTTGGTACCGGATCGCATTTTGAGCTTCGAACACGCTTGTGTGAAATGCGGTGGACTGATTGGTCAGATCTGCGTTCGGATATAAAAATTCGGAAAAATTGGGCTCGTCTCGAAAAAATAAATGCTGCGAATTTGTTCAGTGAAATTGAAATGGCCCGAAAAATATTTTTTAATGCATGAAACATTCACAGGAATTTTAGGCATCTGCTGCATAAAGGCTTTTACTGTGTGAGGATCTAACAACATCAGATTTCAGCATTTTTAAAATAAACTGATGTCTGTTTTCACAGATTTTTTTAAACAAAGCTAAACTAAAAGCTTTATGAAAAGTAAAGTTGCCATTATTTTTTTAATGTATGAAGTAAGTTAGGAAGAGACATTGTTAACTCTATTCAACTCATCTGGTTTATATTGTAAACTTCATAGCATCACAGTTGTATGAATTAATTAATAATTAGATCTCTCACTGCCAATTCTAGTCTAAATCCAGCTCTTTAATTTGTTATACGTAAATAACATATACAGATGAAACCACGAAACTCATTCATATAACTGGGAAACTGAAAGATGAGGAATTATAAAGCACAGCCAAAAATAAGTCGACAAAAACTCGAAAACGGATTCAAATAACAGAATGAAAGGAGCCCGTTTATTAAAAAGCATGACGAGATGAAGACAAAAAGGTTCTCATTTGTATTCTGCATGATGCTTGTTTATTTGAAGTGACTTGTAATTTCAGTTGTTAATTTTGAGAGGTGCCAGAGGATCTGTGCCTGGGCTCAGTTCCCAAAGCTGCACGATGGACTGGACATGCACGATCTTGACATACAACTCAATTTCCTCAGTCCTTGTGAGATCAGTGGGAAGTTTCTTTGTCGTGAAATAACTCAGGAAAAGCACTGTTGTGATTTTATTTATGATCAATTTACAAATTTGATCTTGTCCTACCCCCCCTCTCCTATTCCTGTAGATAATTCAGGACCGGGTGCTGCTGCACACCTCAAGAAGTAACCTGATGTGGAACAGTCTTCCTGGAGGTCTTTTCACCATGCCTCAGTACTCCACCTCCCTGAGAGACTTTCCCTTCTATTACGCTAAGCTGGGTCAGTTAATCAATCATGCATGCAGTATAGGAACATCACTGGGAGACCTGGGAGGCTTGGTTAAACTGGTTTTATTTATGGCACAACACAGAAATAGGTGGTGTGTGACAGGTGTTAAGTGCTTGTAAACTAATATGTAAATCGCTGACAAGTCATGTAATGCATATTTATTATTTTATAATTTGTCAGAGAAGGACATCAGTTACACTTGCCATGTTGTGTTTGTGCTAATTTGTGTTAATTGGCCAGATATTTGGCCTGTTGTTGACGCTGGGATTTGGTTAACGGGCTTCCTTTCCTTTACAGACCTAATTAGACCTGTTCAGCTGTGGATCCGCACAACAGCTTGAAGTAGATGTGAAAAAAGTTCTTTCTAATGTCTTTTTTTAAAATTGTGCGTCCTGTTTTTTTATTCTTCTTTTTTTTGTCATCTAGGTATTAAGCCACCTTCTAAGTTTACAGCGATCATTCATGTGGTCACCCCACTGGTCTCCCAGTCCCAGCCGGTCATGAAGTTACTTGTCGCTGTGGCCAAATCGCAGTACTGTGCCCAGGTCATTAAAAACCTAACACACACACACACCTATGATCAGACAGACCCGATCCACAGAGGCTGTACAGTGATGCTGATGCAACTCCTTCTGTCATCTAATATAAATGTTTTGCATCCTAAAATGCAGAAAGTGTCCAACACATTATTTTTAAGACATTTTCGAGAAAAGCCGCACAAGCAAAGCTGCTTTGGTCGGAAAGGGAGGTCTGCCGCTATGACGGCGTCATTTCTCAGGTTTATCATATCACCAAAGTGCGGCTGTTGGTTTAAAGCTGCTTTTGAACTGCAGTATTTTATTCATGCTGGATAGATGAAGGGAGGCTGTCCAAATCATTTGCATTTGCAACATTCCTGCCACAACGCATCCACCCTAACACTCCACTCTCTCCGGATCCTTTTATACTCTGGTAATGCACACTGTAGGGGAACGTAAGAAGCCATTAGCAGTAAAACTGTTCTGTTTTACTGTTCTGTTCAGCTGTTCTGTTGACGTGAAAGTTGTGCATAAATACGGTTGAAATTCAGTCACGGAGCTGTTTAAGATATTAATGGTGGCGCTCTTTTAACTACTATGTGTCTGTGCTGTGTTTTGCAGTACGGGTTACAGTGTGTTCAGTCAATCCTGTCACCTTTTCCAGTGAATATTGGTTCACATTATCTATTATTTCAGCCTTCACTAGAAATGTGTACTCATACAGAACTGTACAGCTAAATGTCAGTACATTTTGTTTCAACATTTACAGTAATGACACATCACTGTCGTGTAGGTGGTGTGACAGTTCTGAAAATAGATATGCAGTTTCATGAAGACGCCGTTGTCGTCTCTTTTATTCTAGCTAATTAAAAAATGGTTTTGGAGTTTATCTTTACTATCCATACTTCCCCCCC
>VUQR01036979.1:42816-60211 GCA_015108515.1 Hemichromis elongatus
ATATCTGAAACCAGATGTTCACACGTTGCCTGACGCCTCTGGTACCAGACGAGCTGAGGAAGAGGAGGAAGGGAGGCGAAGCAGACAGTCTCGATGAGTTCCTCAAAGAACTGGAGAACCCAGAGGTGCCTAGAGACGACGTCTTAACTCAGCACAGAGATGTTACTGGTAAGTCTGCTTGAAAGGATGAGAGGAGATTGTTATTAGTTGTGTGAAAGCCTCTGAAGTGTGACCATCTTTCATCAAATAAAGTGGTGTTCACCTCGACAGTTGTTTTTACATTCAATTAATCTCTTTCTTTGTGTCCCTCAGACCAGCCTATCATGGAGGAACCCAGCATACTGGCAGCCTCTGCAATGGAGAGCAGCAGAACAGCCTTGGATGAAACTGTCATGCCCCCTCCCTCCACCCCGCGTGCAGTAAAACGCAAGGCTCTTGACAAAGACAGCACCCTTCCTGTGAATACTAATTTTCTCTTTTTCGAAAAATATAATCAAATTAAAATAAATGTTATTTATGATGTAAAATCACCAAAATTACAGATGCCTAGTTTCTTTGAATTGCATATAAAATTCTCCTGTTGTTTGTATTTAAATGTTAATAATGAACAACTGATTCTTGTTAGATTTTCGGTTCTTTTCAGTACTTAAACAGTGTTTTCTAGACCATACTTATCATACTAAGATTTCACCAAGTTAGGTTCACATTTGTGTTAAATGTTATTTAATAGAAAGATTCCAACAGATGAAGTTGTTTTGAATCTGTTGAAACATCAAACATGGGTTCAGTTGTAGAAACAAAACATACCAGGTTACTGCATTCTTGTTAACCTGGTCCTGATTTAGATGTTTGCCGCTTTCCTTTTATTTCAGATGACTCCCTTGGAGCCACAGCAGCATTTGGCTGACCGCTCAGTCGTGCCTCAGAGGTTAGACATGCCTCAGGTGGAATTGCCCCCAGAGGAGAGCAGTCTCAACCTCTCAGAACTTGTCCCTGAACTCAACCTTCTTGGGGAGAAGGAAAAAGACAAGAAGGATGAAAGTGATGAAGAGGAGGTGGGTGGAAATAGCCCATTCTTTTATCTATTTGCAAATCTGGAGAATTTGTATTTGACAGTGTTGCCACTTTGTCCAAAGTTCTAATCAAGAGAAGCAGCTTTTCTCTGACTGTGTTGCTATACATGCCTGGACCAGCTGATGCTAATTGTGTGGGGGTTTTTTTCCTTAGGAAGAGGAAGGCCAGGGTGGAGATCAAGATCAGGAGGAGAAGAGATGGAACAAGAGGACCCAACAGATGCTGCACGGTCTCCAGGTAAGAAACTTGTTATGATTTTTACACACTTTTAAAAATGGCATTGAAATAATAAATACTACCCATCATTACAACATGGTTTGGATGGATTTAATCCACGGTATGGATTTAAATTTGAAAAATGGTAACTTTTCCTGAAGCAATGCCCTCAACAGTGAGCATCATCTCCAATTTATTTTATGTTTGATCTATCTATTGATTGATTGATTGCTTTTGTCTCTACAGCGCGTCATGGCTAAGACTGGTGCACAGTCTGTAAGTCTGCTTGACTTGTGCCGGAACAACAACAGGAAGCAGGCAGCCGCCAAGTTTTACAGTTTCCTGGTCTTGAAGAAGCAGCAAGCCATCGAAGTGACCCAGTCTGAGCCCTACAGCGACATCATCGCCACAGCTGGACCAAAATTCCACCTTATTTAGACATTGGAAGAACCAACAAACACTCTGCTTGCAACAGGCATACATCTTTGATTACTCAACTATTTGCCTTTTTATTTTGTTTTCCTGATGGGCCCCCCTTCCACCTCCCCCCCCCTTTTTTTTTTCTCCTTCTTCTTCCCAAGGGAAAGGGGGAGGGATTAAGTGGGAATGACCGGAAACTTTTTAAAATAACAGATTTTACTGTACTACAAATTGAATCATGCAGTATTCTTGATTCAAATGGAGCGAGGAAGAAGAATGTTTAACAGAATATTTATAAAGCAACATTTTTCAAACACCAATTTGTAAACTTTTATGTTAAATTTCTATTGTCTGCTTATTCCGTGAGTTTTGTATCATTGACTCCGTTTCAACTGAAATATTGCAGATTTTAGATAAAGCCCCCCAGTGTATTTTCAATAAAGCATCCTGTAATGACTGTCCATGTTCTGCAAAGGTACTGTTTTATTGCTCAGAAGTGTAACCTTTCCCATCCTCTCCTAGTTGCACTTGTTCTTTGAAAAACAAAATGTTTAATCTGTTTAAAAAAAAAAATTGGTCGATCTTACCTGGCATTAAATATCACGTATCAGATGTATAATTCAGGAAGTTTGTCGATTAAGTTCCATGTAAATTTCTTTTTTGTACCTTTTTAAGTTTATGCTTATTCACCTTTTTGCATTATATAACTAGGTAATGTCCTTGTTACAGTTAAGTTCATTATCCCACCTTTTTAGTCTTTGGGTAACTTCTAGTTGTGATACATCTGTAAAGATTTGAAATAAAGTGTTTTAAGTACTTTGATTATTAACAGGAGAATATTGATTCGCTTCAAATTCAAAGGCTCATTTGTGCTTTTAGTCTTTCCTTGTAGCTTGTTCACTCAAAGAAAGCACTAAAATATAAAAACCAGAGATGAACTTTGTAAGAAAAATCGTGGAGCGATTATACTGTATACATCTGGTATACATCTCTAAAAAAAAAAAGAAAAAAAGTTGTTAGTTTTAATTTATTTTTTCTATTTTCTTGAATCTACACTGAGTCAAAATTGTACATCCAAGCTCAAGTGTGTGTTTTAGCTAGCTGACCAGATGCTTTTGGAAGCCATCAACAAACTCCTGGGCTTGTCCTATCAAAAAGACTACTAACAATGTAGCTGTTAATTTTAAGGTGAAGTTGAAGAATTTAGAGGTAGTCCTCTTCATTCACTATTCCATCTGCTTTGTGCAATGCACAATAACACTGCTAGCAAAGTAGCCCCAGATCATGATGCTACTACCACCATGCTTGATAGCCGCTACGGTGTTTAGGTTTGAAAACTCATCTTTACTCCTCCAAACATAATTGGCATTGTTACCAAATAGCTCAGACTTTCATCTAACCACAACTTGAAGGGGGTTGATTTTAGAGCAGGGTGTTTTTTTCTTAGTTGACAACCTGGTACTTCATGGTGATGTAAAACTGTGGATAGTGATGCTGGAGTTCCAGCAGTTTCCATTTCATGGCGGGCTTAAGCTTTGATGGTTCAGGGGTATTCCTGAACATCCTTAAACATTTTAACCAATCCACACCTCTTATTAGAATATTTAGGTGAATATAAATTCATGGTCATGTACCAAATTCTTGTTTTTTTTCTCTCTCTCTCTTTAAAGTCATTAGTATACTGTAAAATAATTCCAATCTGGAAAAGAACAGTTCAAAAAGTATAAAAAAACCCAAAACTACCATGTAATTCATGCACATGATAAATGCACATGAACTTCTGACCACAGCTGTATATGGATTACTCTTCTATTTTATTTTGTAGTGCCAGTTGTCAGCATTTATCAGTTTAGGGCACTTGTGGGAAAATATAATTTTACAACTCCGACGTGCTAACTAATAATAACCAGCTTCAATTGAAACCTAGAAGAGAACAGGATGAAATTCTCAGCCCTTGTTTCTACCCGGACAAGAAAACGGACGCATCGTCACCGGAAACGTCCTTCGCCGAGCACTTTCCTTCCCTTTTCCGCGTGGAGCGACAGATAGATGGCATCGCGTAAGGAGTCCACCTCAGTATCCAGCACAGCAATGGCTTCTACCGGCGGCACTTTGGACTCTCCCGTAAAGCAGATCCAGATTGAGGGACTGGTAAGTGGAAGTGTGGTTCTGTGTTGCCAACTTTTAACGAGCGGGAGAGAAACCGGTTGTTGTTAGCAGATGTGTGCCATACTGTGTGAGCATCATCATGGCGGAGAGATAGTACGATGCCCTTTCTGGTTCTATTTAAAGGGATAAAACGTACGCGGAGCTTTGTTACTTCGTTTTTGGTAAACAAAGAGGAAAAATCTGCTTTGAGATTCCGAACTGACTAGCAGACTAATAACAGGCTAATGGTAATCGTCTTTTTGTTAGCCGGCGTGTAGATTTCGTTAAGCTACAGGGGCGTTTGTTTTTAGCACCAGGACTTCCCCGAGTATAATAATTGTGTTATTGCCAGTGCTGCTTTATGACTTTTATGATGAAAAGTGTTTTAAAGGTGGATTTGTTCGTTGTGCTATTGTGAGAGGCAGACAACGGTATCTTCACTGGCAAATCTGACCTTTGTTATAGGTCCACAGAAGGCCTGTGTGCCTCCCAAACAGATCCTATTGTCTTGATTAAATTAGGGCCTCGTTAAAGAAAACTTCTAAAGCACATTACCTGAAGCATTTGCTTCAGGTAATGTTAAATCTCTTGTGGCTAGGTTAACAAAACACAGTAAATACATTCATTTTCCCACTATTCTGCCTTTGCAGCACAAAAACTTACAAGTTACAGTTCTGGCTCTCCCGTTGGGACCTGGTGAAACTATTGTCCCTGAGTCTCTCTTAACATACACACCTAGAGGCCTTTGTTTCAGACTTGCTAAGACCCAGGGTTTTTGGGCACATGTATTGTAACAGTGTGCTGCTTTGTGTGGCTATTGTCTGTACTTTAGACAGAAAATTTACTGTCACTGACTTATTAGTAAGCTCTTACCTCTGTTCATTAACAGGTAAATAATGGAACATATTCAAACTGGACTTGAAACAATCCATGGCCCCGTTCATGTCCTGTAGTACCTCTGCAGAAACAGCAGAGGACAAACTTGCTTCGCTTTCGTTCTCCCTCCCTCCTGCCCTGAGCTGCACTGGACATAAGCAGCTCCTTTTTTCTTTTTTTTTCCCCCAGTGTTCCTGAACGCAGTAGCAAGACTTAAACTTGCCAGCTGCTGCCTTCCTTTTATCTTGCTCATTAAAGGTGCCCCAGAGTCCTAGGCTCTAATTTCAAATCTGAATATTTCACCTCCATGTGTATTATTTAGACCGTTAATGAGATTTTCTTAATTCCTTTTCTCGGTCTTATCAGCCAAACATTTTAATCGCAACACTTAAATTAAAAACAGTCCGGAAGAGCTTAGTGTGCAGCCTCATTTGAATGGAGGCTGCTGAAGGAATGGTGTCGATTTCAGGTGGCGTTATGAAATACGCTTCACCTGAATGCATTGATATGCAGCCGTTGCTGCCGTGTTGCGTCATGACCCGTCTGTCAGAGGTTTCGCTGGAGGCTTGCCCGTAGACAGCATCAACGCTGTTGTGTAGTAGAACTGAATTGTTTCCTTGCTTTTGAAGAGGTTTCAGTCACTGATGTTGCCACAGAAGTGGAGAGCAGCACTGCAGTGGGTTCCATTAAACACCTACTGAGATCACACAATTTCCTCTGTTGAGAAGACTCGATGCACGTCAGACACGCGTCTCATTCTTGTACCACGAATTAAGGAAAAGTCACAGAGCGCTTTGTGAAGGATATTTTGGCACTGTGATTTAAAAGCTCTCATAGACTTAAAAGGCAGGGGAAAAAACAAAGTCAGTTTAATCTTAACATTTCATGTAACAGTCATTTTCCACTCTCAGCGAGAACAGTCCCCTTCTGCCCCCCTGGGGTTTTTACATAAGCCTCAGGTTCTTGAGCATGGGCTTGTCAGGGAGGTGTCATATAATAATGTAGCACCGATCTGCTGCCATGTACACAAAAGATGACTTGCTATCCAATACAGAAGGCAGAATATATTAGATATGTTCTTCTACATAGCTCAGAAGCGATAAGTCATGTTTACATGCCATTTATTTTAATTTGACATTCAGACTTGCTTGATACACCCACTGAAGCACTAACTGAGCAGGTACGTAAGGAAAAATAAAGCATGACTGCATCTGGTGCAGCTGCTCAGGTCAAACAAACTTTTATTGTTGAAATATGAACAAAAAAAAAGAAGAATCGGTCAAAAAATAATCAGATTTCACGCAGCTCACTGTTCCACAGTTGAGTTGGTTACCTTGCTGAGAGGTCGGGGGAGTGGAGCCTTTTGCCGAGCACTGCTGGTCACTGTAGCTGCTGCTTGTTGTTCAGTCACATCTTTAAAAAACATTAGTCCAGCCATGTTTCACCACAGTGAAAGTGCTTTAGACGTGCAAAGGAAATAGAAAATGCTGCGTTTGAATAATGAATAAAACCCTAAACAGGAAGGGTGATATCATTAACATAAGAATAGATAACAGTGACACCTATACCTAAAATAATAACTATATTATAAAGGTTATCCACTGCTAATTAATAACAGGTTCACTTTGTGATAAATAACTAACAGAGCAGTAATTAGCTTCCTCTCCAACGAGTCTCTTACCCCGCAGTTGGATGCCTACTAAACCATCCTGGGGAGCAGCTGGCTACGGTGGTCCCTGTTCTGCTCTGCAGCCTTGATGGAGCGGCACATGAACCAGTTCTAAACCGGCTGCAGGTTCTGGTTTGAGTGGCCCTCCAGCTCGCAGCAGATCTTTAGAGCAGAACAAGGACTATTGTTGCCAGCGGCAGTCCAAGATGGCAAAGCTGGACTCAGGCCGACCGTGGGATGAGAGACTCTGAGAACCGTGAGAACGACTGGTGAGCCTGCCAGGAAGGAAACACAAGATGGGAAGGGGAGTAGCTGTTTAGCAGCAATCGAACTTTCAAAATAAGACTGAGGAAATTGCTCGTTAGGAAATTGCTAGTGGATTGCGTCATTCTTTTTGACAGGGAAAACAAAATGGTGAAATGGGTAGCCAGCCAGATATTATCGGGGTTGGACCTCTGTGTGGACAACCTGGATATTAGTTAATCATATGTTTTGCTGGATATGCTGTGATTCTTCAATCATGTATAATCCAGATCTAATAGTCATTAATTGCACTCTATTAGCAATGAAAATAAAGCATGTCAGGGGAAATAATGCATAGACTTTGATCTTAAATGAGATAAAAGAAAAGAAGTAAAAAACTAAAATTAAGCATTCTGAAGGTTTATTATGGTTTCAGACCTCTGTCTTTTCCTTTTACTTAAGTTTTTGGATTATTTGTCTCCCCCACATTGCTACAACTGCTCCCGTCGGTCGTTGCCAGAGTCAGTGGCTCCTATACATCAGTCTTGGACTACTTCACATTACACGCCAGACTTGGCCTAGCAAAATCAAACATGTTTGAGAAAGATCTCACCACGCCAGCAGGCGAAAGCTGGCAGATGAAGTGGGAATCTGCCGTGGTCTTCATCCGTGGCTTAACCCAACAGACGACTCCTGCCACACAAAAGTGTTTTCTCTGTCAAATATTTTGCAGCCGTCGTTGAGTTTAGAGTTCGTTCACACTTGAGCAACGCAAAAAGAAAAAGAAGGGGAAAAAAAGAAAAACTCATTACGGGATCGTCTCTCTTGCTGTACTTTCTCATAACGTGAGCCCCGTTGTGGCAGGAATATAAGCCCCTTTGTGTGAGCGAGGCAGAAGATTTATGATAAGAATTAAAGGCAGCCAACAGGGGATTTGGACCGCAATTGATTTTGCACAATTCAATTTTAAGCTTGTTGATTTATAATGCACTGTCCACATATCAATCTTGGGCCTCTCCACATGAGGTGAGATCACTGGGCTCGCTGCCGGTGTACTGGATCAATAAAATTATACGTGAGTTTCTGTGTGTGTGTATCTGAGAGAGCGTGAGTAGTAGGGAGGGATGGTACTGGAGCGAGAGTTGGCATGTCTTTGTGGGCATGCAGGTTTGCACAGACGCTAAGCTTTTCAGGCTTTGCTTACAATACCTGATGGCATTTACTGAGCACCAGGAAGCCGGTACTACAAATCCACTGAAACCTCCAGGCTTCCTTCCTTCCCTTTCTTGTAGTGCAGATGCCTCTTTGCTTCCTGCCTTTAAAGCATTTCTGTGGATTCAGGATTTCTTTTTCTTCCCTCCCCTTTTATTCTTTCTTAGTTTTTTTTAAACCCCCTCGTGTTTAGCCCCATTTGTTTGACCTTATTGGAGTTGTTTTTGGCCGACTGTCTATCTCTCGCCTCCTCCCTTTTCTAGACAGATGCTGTTTAAGTGCGCGATGAGCAGATCGCCGAGAGCTAGATAGCTGAGAGCATTGTGTATCTGTTGCTATCTAGTCTCACTGATGGAGGGAGACTAGAAAAGCTATTTGCTGGCAGGAAAAAGAGCCCAAGCTCAAAGGGGACCAGGGGTGGGGGCTGTACAGCAGCCAATGCCGCTGTTCCTGGAGACTTCAACTGTAGCCCTCCTCTCCCCTGCCGAATTCCTCCTTATTCTTCCTCACCGTCTTTGCTACACCTCACCTACTGCCCCGCTGCTTTCTTTTTGTCATCGTTTCCTTCATCCACCTGCTTCTCCGTTTCACATTTGCACTACTGCATTTCCTCGCTATCCAGCTCCGCCACCTTGCTCCCCCTCCACCGCGCTCCCACTCAGTTATTTCGCCGTTTCTCCCTCCCTTTCCACCCGTGTCTCTCCTCACCGACCTATTGCTCAGACCTTCCTGCCCTCTCAGTCAAAAATGCCAAGGCAGGCAGGCAGGGAATGAGATTTGTTTTTCTCTCCACTCCAACCCATTTGGTCTTTCTTCTCCCGCCTCTAGCTCTTTTTACTTGTTGCATGACAGAGCCAGCGCTCTATTGAAATAAATCATCTCCTCGGACAAACACGCATGTGTGTGTATGTTTGCGCGTGTACGAGCAGCTGCCCGAGACCAGTGAGGGCTCCCTTATGGTGGTGTTGGCTCTTTTGTTGTGAGCATGGCTTTAGGACTGCCACCCTGCTCCTGTGTGTGAATGTGTATGTGTGTATTATTAATGCCTCTGGCTGTGACCTGCCCACACTGTTATCAGCGTGATTTATGCTCTCCCCCTCCACACAGCGCTTTTCAGCTTTTTGTCCTGTTCCTGTTCATTTAGACGCTTTGCCTTATTCTCTGCTCTCTGCCATGGCTTTTCAGTTTTTTTTTGTTTTTTTTTTTGCTTGTCAGTATGCCTTCCACATGTTTGTATTGTGCATGTGCGATAGTTTTTCCTCCGCTGTCCTTGGTGTCAGTATCACAGCATTAGAGCTTAAACCCACTCCTGAATCATTCGGAGGCTCTGTCCTATCGGCCCATTTTTATCTGGCATTAAAAATTAAATGCACACGATGATGCATGGACACTCTGTCCAGATGAAGCACGATTATGTGGGATATCGGAGTATGAGTCCAAATATACCCTCCCACTGTACAAGGATGGCATTTTTCTTAAAAATTTCCAGTGTAAATTGCTAAGCTGCACTGAATACTAACTGCCCTTTTGTACACACTCAAGATCAGTGATGCACCAGTGTTTGAGCCTGCAGGTGGTGCTTACCACAGCGGGCTCTAGCACTCAACCACAGTCAGCGATTGCCTGAGTAACTTGTCCCAGAATTTCTCCTAACATAACAATGGTTATTTTGTGGTTTTTATGTAAGAGCTTAGTGGCCAGCGAAGAGTGCAGAATGCTTTATTATATTTATATCTGTTACTAAAGTAAGGGCTGTTTGGGTTGTGATGTGGGGGTGCCTAGACTGGTTGCCATCTGATCATTGCGCTACATTTGATTTGGAATCATTAATTAATTTAACGTGCACATCTGTGGAGTGTGGGAGGAGACTAAAGCATCAGAGGAAACCCACATAGGCACAGGGAGAATAAAACAACTCTGCTCTGAGGCACCAGACCTGACCTCGGCTGTCTACGGGGAGAGCTCTTATAAATTTACCAGAATTTGTGTAAAAATTCTCCAGTTTTAGTAATTAGAGGAGTTGTATATTTTTCCAAAACCTGTTTTACTGCACAAATCCACATAGAGGTGGGAATTAGCAGAAAGCCTGTGATGTCGTTGATATCGCAATATTGAATCCAATGAAACGATGCTTGAGAAATTTGTAGCACTTGCGATATGCTAAGCATTCTAACTGTGAATTATATCCTTAAAATGAAACTTTTAGTGTTGGTTTTAAAACCTGCTGTAAGTTGGGCTGTGCTGTTGCTGTCTACATAGTAATTCACGTGAACAGGAAGTCACATTTACCTATTATTATCTCAGGATGGTGGCGCGTGAGATGAACCCTCTTTTTCATGGTACTCTCAGAGTATTTTAAGTTTTTAAATGAAATATGAATTGTCACACACAATACATTTGATACTTTGCTATATTGATTTATTTAAAACGTTTTTTTCTTGTCCCAACCCAGTTTTACAACATTATAGCTTCATTGGGAGTACAGATTGGTAGGAGGAGCCCAAAACACTGATAATATTAACAGAGCAATGAGCCAATGTCATGCATCAAAAAAAAAGAAAGAAAAAAAGTAGACTTCCCTGTGTCTTTATCAGGAGAAGTACAGACCTTATTCGATACTTCAGACTGGGCTGATAACGAGTAGCTGTGCCCGTCACCACCCAGTTAAAACTGTATTGAACCTCAGCCGTGCACCTGTCAGTGCAACAACATGATTTTTCAACTTGTAATAGTTTTTCTAGAGGGAAGGTGGGTAATAGCTACGGGGGGCTTAACCATATCAAGCATCAGCACCCTGAGAGTTACACAAGCAGACGACAACTGCTTGTTTCTTCCAAAAAAAAAGGCAACTGTTTTCAGAGCAGTGTGACATTATTTATGTCACATCTACACATCCATTTCATCCTCGTGATCCGTCACTACTGAATACAGGCCCTAGATCATTATTCTTTGAGCTGCAGGGTGCACACAGCTGTCTGGATGTATGTGTGACACTCGTTATAGAACAGGATTTATCTTTTGTGTTATCATTTAGTGTGTGTTCGCAGTCTCCACAGCGAAACGTGCACGCGAAAGAGCACGGAGAGCAAAACTAATTGCTTTAATACTGAAGTGTTTCCTGCTCACTATTTCTGTATCGAATCTTGAAAGCGATAAAGATTAGCGTGCTTTGGCCAGGTGGAGCAGTTTCACATGGAGAACTATGGAGAATTGGTAACATGAGGACATGGCTAATGTTCAGGTTAGATAAGCAGAGAAAACTCCAGTGATGGATGAAGTCTCACTGTTGGAGGGCTTTTTGTTTGTTATTCTCGTAATGTCACTTTGGGTGTTGGTGAAATCAGAATCCTTGTTTTGGTTGTTTTCGTGGGAACTGATGAGAAACGTCGTATAAGCTCTGCTGGTACAATATTATCTCAACCACAAAGTGACAAGAGTTGTCCAATAAACCTAAAGTAATATTAACCACAAGTTTCTATTTTTATATATATGTATTTTATATTCATGGTTAAACCACAGGTCTTCATCAAATGACTCTGTAACAGAGCTGGATGTATTTTTACGACGATAGAGATATGTGGTGATTGTTTGTGGCTTTCTAAACTGTTGCTGCCAGTAGGGATTTTGCCGAGTGCCCACAGGACCAACTGTGCAATATTGATGCACATAATGTAGATGTTTAGCCCGCTTTTTAAATTTAGATTTGGCTAATTTTGGCAAATGGCTAATATCGGCACACAAATCAAATTGGTTGCACTCAAAGCTTAATTTGTTTAACTGGAAGTTCCCATTTTCATATTTCCTATTCAGGCGTAAACCACAGGGCTTTATCATGCGTCTTTATTTGCATTCTTTTACTTAATCAAATCATGCCAAAGAACAGAGGAAGAATGAAATAAGTGAATCTGCCAAGACATCCATGTGGCTTTTAAACAACATCTCAAGCAGAAAATCTTCAACTCGCACTAATGAGCCCAAATCAACGCGACGGACAGGAGCGCAGCTGAATTTGGTGCCGTAAATCAAACGATCGTAAAATACAATAACGAGAAATTACTTAAATGCTATAAAAGACAAGATAAGTAAAATATTATCAATTCAGAAAATGGAATCAGTGTTCAGTAACTGCCACTTAAAGCAGGATAAAGAATCATGAACCTTCCCCTCTGCCTCCTTTTGTACTGCAGAACTAACGTTGCTGTTTTTTTCCCTCCTCCTTTCACAGGTGGTGCTGAAGATTATCAAGCACTACCAAGAAGAGGGCCAGGGCAGTGAGGTGGTTCAGGGCGTCCTGCTGGGCCTGGTAGTCGACGACCGACTTGAGATCACCAACTGCTTCCCTTTCCCCCAGCACACAGAGGATGACGCTGACTTTGATGAAGGTAACTAAAAGCAGCGCGCCTGCTTTCTGTTTGCTCCATCGATCTTCTCCTGCAGCTGTAAAAACGTGCGCACACTTATCACATCACGACAGAGTCTGAAATAAATACCCGTTAAGCACCGAGCGCAAGTAAAAGCATAAAATGATGGTGTCTCCGGTGACTGCGGCTGCTCAATTTATGACACGGTGATATTAAGAAATCTTCGGCAACGTGGGAGCTGTGGTATTTGCTTATTGTGAAATTTTGAAACTCCACTGGTGATAAGAGCTGCTTTGTCATTTAAATTCTGCTGCGTGACATTATGAATTGCAAATTTGGATGATTAAGTTTTTAATTAACACAGTGTTCTTGAGTTGATATACCAGATGGCTGTGAAAACATTGACATGAAACATTTCCGTGGAAAACGTATATTGTTTTTGGCAGGACAAAAGGTGTTGTTTCTCATTACTTTATTTCGGCATGATTGACATGCGAGCCAAATGTTATATCAGATATCACATCACACTCGTTTGTTTTTAAAATGACACAAGGGTGAACAGAAAGTCTTTGAGTTTTGTGTAGATCTCTTTAATTTTTTTTAAGATCACTTTTCCTGGGCTGCTAAAAATTCCTGCTTAGAGCAGGAATTTTGGATTGACGGTTTAACGCCTCATTAAAATTTACCCTTGTTTGTTAGCTTATCGAACAGCATAGATTTGGGGGGGGAAGAGATTGCGACCAGACGGACAATTTTACCTGTGGGAGCACATCTCCCTTAGAGCTCTAGGGGTTACGCAGGTCCCGTGTTGCTGGCTGATTTAGCTTTAACTGAGCTGCAGAGTTGCCACGGTTCTAGCAGGCACCGGCTTCGCCTCTGATGTGGAGTCAGTCGGTGCATGCCGTGTTTGGTTTTAGAAGAATTACCACTTGCTGGGACGCCTTTGTTTGCATGCTAACAGGCTGTCATCAACTCAAGTAACGCTGTCGTCTTTTTCTCCCCGTCTCTTCTGTTGCCGCTCGCTGCCTTGTTCCGCCCCTCCGCCCCTTCACACGCACATGGTGACAGCCGCAGACTTAAGTGACAGCAGAGGGTACAAATTATGAGAGAATCTAACATGCCAATAAGTTCACAATAGAATCACTCTATGCTGAAATGAAAAGAGGGCACCAAATAAAGTAAATTCAAGTTTATTATTATTATTATTAATATTTATATTTTTTTGTCGTTTGGCTTTTTGTAACTGATTTTCTGAGATGATGCCACAAAGCTGAAAAAAACGGGTTATTCAGTAAACTTGTATCAAGAACTAACTGAATGTCTGTTTTCTTGAAAGTTTGCAAAAGATATCCTTTGGCATTATGTTAAGGTCAATGCTGACTTCTAACTAAGCTAACTAGGTGCGTGGTGTCCTACCCTGTCAGTGCCAAGGGTTGAAGCGCAGTCCAAGGATGGAGCGCTCTAGCTTCTGGCGTTACAGGTGGGCGGCGCGAACGTGCACGGGTTTTGATTTAGTCTTTATCTGTACATGTTTTCCTTTCCCCTGCTGCTTTCTGTCAGCATTGTTATCAAAGAGTGTCATGCCCTCTGACTTCTGCCCTTCGCCTATCACACCTTATTGTTACCGTCTCCTTGTTAGCACAAAAAAAAATCCACTGCATCAGACTGAGGGGCGGAAGGAACGTGAGGTGCTCCCGAGAACAGAGGAACGGGAGAAATCCAAGTCTGTGGGGCTTCAGCTGCTAACGAGCAATAGTCAAAAATTCAGCGGCATATGCAAGCGCCAGTGGTGGCTTAAGGTTGTTAGTGTCAGGAGCAGCTCATTCTGTGTGTGTGTGCGTGCATGTCAGTGAGCGTGATGGCTTGTTGTGCTGTAAACACTGGAAGCGCTGGATTTTCCATCTGTCATTCCCTTTAACTTAACAAGGGCTTCAGCGAGTAGCGTCTTGCCGTGAACTCTGGGAAATTTACAGAGCTACAATAGAACTCTGCTCAGTGGGGATTTTGATCCAGCTGTAAAAGGTGACAGGCTTCAGGTTTTCTGTCAGTATGGAACAAAATTCAAAAACGGAGATGGAAATGGGATTCATTCATGTTCTCCGTGCTTTCGACCTCTTAAACGGCAACAGCAAATCATAAAGCAGACACTTCTGTAGCTTACCCCGCGCTCCCATCTCCACTTTTCAAGCCGACAGGAAGTTTATGCTACACACTTACGCTACTCCACTTAGAAATAAAAAAGAAAACAGGATTTAATGCCTGTACATTTGACCATTTTGGTCTCACACTCGAGCTTGAAATGTCTACACATACACATGACCAGTCAGACCACCCTTTTCTCTCTCTGTCTCGTCACCCCTGTAGCAAATATTAGTCTTTCATCTGTGCTGATGCTGGTCCAGGTTACCTCGACCAACTGCAGAACCAGCAGAACAATAGAGTTTTGTTGAAGAATGAATCAGACTTTGTAACTTACTCTTGGAGATTTTTATATGCTACTTCTGTGGTATAACACAGTATCTGAGTCATATCAGGTCACAAATGTATGTTGAATTAAAAAACGAAAGCCTTCATGTCTGCTGCCATTGTACTGACAAAAAATAGGCAGCGATACTCGCTGATACCAAGGCCATCTGCCTGTATCAAAGATTTTTAACCATGCTGAATGTTTCTGCAAATAAAATAACTTGGCTGCAGAGCGGTAGCTTAGATAATGACTCAGAGGTAGTTGCTCACATTTGAGTTGGTGAGGCTTTAATTGTGTCTGAACCAATCGGATAGCAATTTGATAAGCTGCATTCTTCACTTTTGAGAAAGAGGCTTGGAAATTTTCCTATGATGGGGATGCAGTCGCACCGATTTCATACTGCTGACAGGGTCGAGCAGTTTTTTCCACATAGAGCTCTGCGAGCTAATGTCAAGAACATTTCAGAGCTATAGTGTATGTGTGAGAACAGCTATGGAATAAAGGAAATTAACTGAATGGATTGGCCTCATACATCAGCCAGCTGTCACAGATGCACGATACAGCCATTTGAGTCTGTGTCAGACCGATATGCGATATGAGTATCGCATTGCTCCATCGCTACTTTCAATCAGTGCTCCATTAATCAGTACCTTGCTCTTTTTTTTCCCCTGTAAGTGGGCTGAAGCAACACACACTCCCACACACTGTCATACTATAGACTCATGTACTTTAGAGGCACATGGGTAACGCTGCCCAAAATCTGAGCATTTTTATCAATTTTTGATGAATTTTACAGCGTTTGTTTCAGATCCATACCTTTTATTTCAATGCAGCCTTATCTCTGAGCATTATAATGAGACTCTGATACATATCAGTTAACCAATAATCTCTAAGATAAAGCTGGAGATTTGGGCCTTCACAGACTGAGCTAAGAAGCGTGTACTCTCCTCACCTCAAATCAACCACCCTCAATACATTTTGCCTCCAAGGTCTGCATATGTGGATAGATCGGTGTGTGTGTGTGTGTTTTTGTGTTTCTGTGCTCTGTGTGTGTGTCTGTGTACACCTAAATCATCTTACAGTGACTCATTGCCTGCTGGAGGCCCCTCAGATTAGAATTACTCCTCCAATCTATCTCTAAATGAACAATGGTCAGGATTGGCAGCTACGTGACTCCCCCCCCTTCCCTTCCCGTGTGTGTGTGTGCATGCATGTGTATATGCTATGCTATGGTTTCATCAACAGGTGCCAGTATAGCGCTGTAGTTACAAGGCAGTCAGTGGCAGCAAATGTGACCAAAATGAGTGAGGAATGAGATAAAGAGTAATTGAGCACGCACAGCAGAATCAGCCTCAGATTAAAAAAAAAAAAAAAAATGGAAAAAATGGGGAAAGAACAAAGAAAGGACCTTGGCTGAACCCCAGCCCTCCTATCTTCCAGTGTCCTTGCACACTTGCTTTCTTTGCATCATTGACAAAATGTATTGAGAAAAATGTGTGGAACTGCAGGCACTTATTCTCTTGGCATTTTGTGCAGTAGAGGCACTCAAATAGCATGTCAATGATGTGCATTGGCCCGACTCTTTTGTTGTGATATCCGCAATATTACAAAGAAGAAGTATTTAGGTGTAGAGCAACTATCACAGGTTTTTCACTGGCGTATTGCAAATCCACCAGCTAACTTGGGCCTAACTCATCATCTGGAGGTTGACTTGATAGCCAAATGAATTGTGCACTGTAAAGACAGTGAATCTGTGCATTTCTAGATATTTTAGACAAGACAAACAAAACTGCTTATTCTGCTTCAGTAAATTACTGAACTGGTGGAAAAACAATCTTTAGTAGGTATTATTTTTTTCCCCTTAGTGCTGGCTAGAATTTCTGTTTTGGTGCCAAATATTCCTAAATCCAGAAAAAAACAACCTTGAATGTATCATATTAGCATACTGTCCCTATTGAAGAACAGCTTGAGAGAGTTATTAGTTTTTAGGTAGTAGGAAAAGACTAAAAGAATCAAGTAAATGTTATCATTTGATACTCTTGAGGGCTTGAAATGAAAGCAACTGGACTTCTTTTTTGGTGAAAAATGTTTCATCTAGTAGCAAGCTCTTCTTCGGGAGAGCTAGCTCCTATGTTACATAAAAGAGCCAGCTCAGCGGGACGACACTGCTGTACATTTGCACTTAAAGGAAAAAGGACATTCTTTTGATGATGCTCATTTTCACATTTTGGACTGAGAAGACTGATGCTTTGAAAGAGGAGCAAAGGAGGCCATCTACGTCGACTTTGAACGACCATTGTATAAAAGAAGTAGCGGCCTACGATACCACCTACAGTGCAGCTTTGAGAGCTCCTCCTGGGCGATTCAGCCCCCCACTCAACACCTAGACTCATTTGACCTGAAGAACTCGTTTGATGGGTATTTCGGAGACAATTTCTCACAAACATTTCAGACCATGGGACCGTGCGATGATATTCACCAGTGCCTTGTTTCACACCTTCGGTCATGTAATGACTTGCATAATTAACATTGTTTTATACGACCTTCAGGACCACCTCCCAGGTTTTAGAAGTGAAGAAGCCTCTTTGGCTACGTCCACACTAGTCCGGATCGATTGGAAAACGGAGCTTTCTTGCAAAAACGATCCCCGTCCACACTATTGTTTTGAGTCGTTTTTCACACCTTTGCGCGTCCAGTACCGCGCATGCG
>VUQR01036981.1:2281-14168 GCA_015108515.1 Hemichromis elongatus
GAACGTTTCCGCGGACACACCCCCTCCCTCCAGTTTCCACGGTCCAGTCCCGATCGTAAGCAAAGTCCCTCACCCTGCTTTATGCTGTCATCTGCCTGCTCTCCAGTAACTGTCTTCCCTTTCCGTTGCAGCCTCCCACGGTCCCGATCATGGCATCCCTGCTCTGCGCTCTCCCCGGTCCCACTTCGTTAGTGCCACAGAGCACCCCTCATTCCCCTGATTCTCCGGGTCTCCCTTTGTTGTAATAAAAGTTTATTTTGTGAGCAGCTCGGCGTATTGTGTTTGCCTCTGGGCCCAGCCTGTGTGTGTTTGAACTGCGGTTCCTGACAGTTTTAAAGATTTCAAACTTAAACATTCTGATTGAAAATACAGAAATTTAAAAAAAACCCCAGAAACATTGTTTTAGAGGATTTATTTATGGCACGAGAAACATACTGCATGAGTTCTTTTACATATACATTTGTTCACATTTGGCAGTGGCCTCCTTTCATTATGCTTTTTTAACTGCACAATATGATTTTTCTTTATGCTTACGGTCTTCAACAACAAACTAAAAGACTACTGGTAACATATTAACAGTCAATGAGAGTACAAAGTATTGTAGAAAAGCTGTTTTTTTTTTTCTCCTTCAAACAAATAAAACAGCTATGTCCTCCTTTAACCTTTAGGGGTCACACTTCATGATCTCTCTGAGGCAGATGGTAGCGTAGCACGAGGAGTCCAAGTCGAAGTTTAGAGTGAGAGTGAGCGACTCCGAGCCTGCCATCGCTCTTCCACCCTCTCTGCTGGCTGCTCTCTGCAGCTGGTACCTGAGGTTGTGCGGCACTGCCAGCAGAGGGCGGTAGCAGCCAGGCAGGTTCAGTTTGAGGCTGCTGACTCTGAAGCGGCAATCTTCCAGTCCATCTCTGACCAGCCTCTCACGGTACCAAGTTCCCATGGCATTTTCTGGATATTTCACAGTGTTTCCTGGCATCGGTAACACAACCTGGAAGGACAATAATGTAATAAGTAGCAACTGTAGTGTTACTGTAGTGTACAAAAAATAGCATTTGGCAGAGACACAAATGGCTCCAAACACTCCCTACTTGTTCTAGTTTGTAGATACCCTCTTGCTCCTCTTTATCTGTCACCACATGGATCTAGAAGAAGGCACAAAGGTAAAGTTAGTGGCACTCACAGGGTGTTTGGAAAAAGTAACACTGTGTCCTCACATTTTAAGTGTGTCCTGTGACTGAGAGAGCACCAAAAATGTGTCCCTAAATAATCCGATTTACTGCTGAAATTACCAGGAGGTATTTCTGGACTGCAGCAGCAGCAGAAGTACAGAAAGTGAATCCATAACAAAGTTACTGTTGCAAACCGCTCAATCACGGCCTCAACAAGCAGAACAAAAAGGAAGTAACCACACTTTTCACCTCTACTCTGTCCTTTCATGCACACTAAAGAGGGTAGTTTTACCTCACTAAAAGGAAACAAATAGAAACAACAGATAACTACAATGATAACATTTTCAAAACGAGCTGTTTGCTGACATACTTTGTGTTGTTCTCACGCCCCCTTCTAACCCCAGTTTTGCAGTTTCAGGCCAAAATTATGCTTTCATTTATCCAGATTAGATTCTTGAATGCCACTCCTCCTTTATCTCCTCCTTCTGTGTTTGACCTGTGCAAACTTTACTTTGAAAAATAAGACAAAACTTAAGCTCAGGCTTGCATGAATATGTGAACACACAGGAGGAAACACTCAGCTTTAGATGTGCTTGCACTGGAAATACTGTGTGGTTTAGGAGGTGGGCACTGCCGGGGTAGCGTGTACGACGCAGCACACATGACTGTACCAAGTTAAAGAGAGAAAAATTTCAAGGACCAGGTGAATGTGTGAAAATAAATTCTAGCATTTAGGTCCATGATGAAGTCAACAAGCTGGTTCATGGACTTCTGTGTTAACGTATGACACAGATGCGACAAAATCGCAAAGCCTGCCGAGCCTTCTTTTTGGTAAGTTATTTCTTCAAAAAGGTCTCATTTTCCTGTTTTCTCTGCCTTCTTACCTGAGCCATGCTGGTTTCTCTAGCATCTTCAATGTTGTTTTGACCTTGTCTTAACCACACCAGGTCACCTCTTCGGACACTGTGACCCATTGTAGTTAGCCTGTGTGCCGCCGCCTCGTTCCAAACTCTGACAACCACAAGAACATCTACATAATTATTCAAATCAAAGATGTAAAGCACTGGGATGGCATTTTATTATTAATAATGTTTGTTTTTTCTATAAAATTTAATTTCCTAATAATTTAAGAAAACCATTTATTTGGGCTACACCTATCCCTAATTTATCTCCCTCACCTGTAATGGAAACCAGCTTTAATAAATAAAAAATACACAGCAGTTTTTTTACATACCATTATCTGTATAACCTGTCTATAATGTGTTCCTTTCCAAGATTTTTATATATTATCATAAAAAAATATTCTAAAACGTGCCCCGCCTTGTGCCCTATGACAGGTGGGACAGGCTTCAGCTGCCCTGCAACCCTGAACAGGACAAGCAGTTAAGCTAGTGGATGGATTTCAGCTGACCTGCTACAGTAAGCGTGAGGGTAGAAAATCCTCATGCTGTGTGGCAGGCTGAGCCAGGCTTGGTCACAACCATCAGGACCTGTACCATAGCGATTCAGAGCCCGCAGCATCAACCGCTCCCTGGGCTTGGACAATGGCATCAACGCTAAAGACTCCTTAGCATTATCTGGAGGGGAGAGGGGAGAAAGACAGAGAAAAATAAAATGACAAAACATACTGAAATTGCAAATTCTAAAAAAAAGCATTTGCATAACATTAATTCAGTTTAAAAAAAAAACAAAACACAAAACTTCACGTATCATGAATTCACTTTAACAGCAGATGCTGACATTACAAAATCACAAAGTTTTAGCCAAACATGGATGATGAATTTCAGCTGACTATCAAAAATAAATAGAGGAATAAACCATCACACTGTTCATCAAAAAAAACAAAAAAAAAGACGTTTCTGGAGAAAGAAGAAACCCCCATAAAACTAAAACAAACCTGTTTGGAGGAAGTGTCTCTTCGCATGACTCTGAGGATCATCGCCTTCCTCTGGAGTGAAGAAGAGACGTACAGCACTCACCTGACACACACATTACATACAGTAACTCAACAATGTGCTGTTTCACTGAGCAATGCTGGTTGTGGCTCAGCTTTATATGACCGTAACAAACAGTATTATTATCTTGAATACATACTGAATGTCCCAAACGCTCACCATATCCTCTTTCAGTAGAGCTAGTCCTACTCGATCAGACTGAACACTCTGCCCGCTCCCAAACCTCTGTGGTCCGTAGTAGTTGACAAACCCTCTGGCCTACAATGAAAAGCATCAGAGGTCAACGTGTGCTGGTGGCCATGTAGGCCATGTGGACACTCGCTACTGCGCAGACATATATTAAAAACTCTATCAGGAAAGAGATGATTAGCTAATGACTAATTTCAGCTGTTGCTTCTTGACAGCCATCTTTCCACTGAGACCGTTTCTGATGAGGCTTCAGTGAACAGCAGATGAAGGGCCAGAGGCATCTCTCAGGTCCTGTGTCAGGCCTTTGCTGGATTTTTTTCCTGGATTTTTAAAGAACATGACTTTCAGATACTGTTTTTTGCTGCAGTGAGTTTCTTTTTAGGATTGCCATTTCTTCTTTTTTCCTCTATTTGTTTTCCTCAGATTTTGGAGGACTACACTGAGGTATTTTAGCTAATAGCTGTTTGGGAATCACCCTGTTGGTCAAACTGTATTATCTTTGCATTTTTAGAATCAACTAAAGAAACTTTAACAAATGAAGCGTTTTTGTACACAATTCAAATTGTAAATTTTGCCAAGCTGTTGAAGTGCAGACACAAAGGTGCCTTTTTAAAAGCTTGTCAATGTCAAATAAAAAAACACTCTGAAATAAAACATTAAAGGAAGTCTGGTTTCTGGCTTAAGCTTTTACTGCAGGATTGCAGGGAACCTAAAACTTAACATCTACCTTGACATTCTCCACTGCTTCTTTCACCAGTGCTGCCAGCCGTGCGTACACGTCTCCGCCAGAGGAGTGCGTGTCACTGGCACCGTGTGGTCTCAGGTCCCGGACAACCAGGTCGAAGTGATTCCCCTGCAGTCGTCCAAGCCGGAGAGGCTCGCTGACAGAACGCACCTGAGACACACGGATCCCTCTGTTCTGAAACTCTGCATTCTTCTCTTTCAACCTAGTCACACATAATGCAAAATATATAGGTGGTTTTTACAAGAACTCCAACATAAAGAGAATGACACACAAGTTTTGGTGCTTTTATGGTGATTTGTATAAAAAAAATACTCAAAATGCATAAAAGAAACACAGCAATACCGTTGAGGTGAGACCTTCTTTACAACCATGGACTGGTAGGTGATTGCTCTCTTGTCCTTAATCCCAGCATAGGTGAAATCAGATGGCAGGACCCCAAGAGCTGCTGCCATGTAGCTGATGGCCTCCAGAGTCTCAAGGTTTTCCTTACACAGAGTAAATGCTGGAAAAACACGCAAAAAACAGCTGCATTTTTATCATATTTGGAAATGTTCCCTATGGGAAATCTGATTTTTCAAACCATCTTTGATTTTCATTTCTATAACCTGTGTCATCCTGCCCCTCTCACTGTGAGTTTTCCTGTCTTTTTCTCTGTCTTTGGTAGATTCAAATCACAATCACTGTGATTCTAAAGCTGTCATAATTATTTTATTTATATTTAAAATTCTTCATTCTTCAGCTTTTTCTTCGTGATTTATTTTTGTACTTACTGAAGGTGATTTGATCTAAAGCACTAACTGTGGGGTTCTCCTCTCAACTATTTTTGACATTTTATATTTCAGATGATAAATTATCAATAAGTTGCAATGCTACACCTTACCAGTGTAAACTTCATCGTCTTTACGTTCCTCCGCTGTCCTCTTCTTTGGCCTCCCTCGCTCCCTCAGCCTAACAGAGATTGATGTCCTACCCTGGTCATTGAAGCTTTTAGTCTCCACCAGTTTCCCAAACCTTCGATTCAGGAAGTGATGGACTGCCGTCCTATGCTCCTTATTGTCATCAGGTCCAAACGTATAGGATGAACCTCTCACTTTGGCATCTATAAACCTGAAAAAGTCCTCAGCCTCATCCTCCTTAACAAGCTGGGAGAGCTCTCTGTAGTCTGGGTCCTCCCTCACCCTGATCTCAGGCTGAATGGTGACGGTCATGAGAAAAGGGAAGCGATGTCTGACAGCCCGGTGGACACTGGCTCTCTGGTGTTTGTCAGCAAAAGAGCCAAGGGAAAGCTCCAGCTCAGGTGGATTTCTATCTCTGAGAGTTAGCACAAACTGCTCGAGCTCCTCACTGACCGACTGACCTAAAATCACACCTAAATCTAAACTCCCTAGACTAGGGAGTGGGTCGTGTACCCCCCAATCAAAAGGGACATCAGCATCCTGTGAGGCTGAAGAATGACTGTCCTCTTTATATTCTGATTTGGTTCTGTCATTTCCAACCGAAGAGGCACAGCCCGGTGTCTGTGTGGCTGCTGCTGTATTAACATGCTGTCCATAGATATCTATTTCAGTCACCACAAAGTCCTCAATGAAGTTTTTGATGCTTCCAAGAAAGCCTTCATGGTTTGATATGAAGCATGTAGGGACATTCACAGCCTCACTAACCTGCTTCATGGTCAATATATCTAAAAAGAGAGGTTTTTACTTACTCCTGAGGGTAAAAGAGACAGAAATAAAACGTTATCAAAACCTGCTTCAATGTAACTGAAGACACATGTCATACTGTGCCACTGATATAAAGAAAAATTCAATGACGCAATGAGGGCAAGTTCAAAATGAAAATCGGGAAACGTTAAAAAGGTGCAGCAGTATTACTGTTTTGCTTACTTGAGATTTTCAAACAATCTATAATACACCTGAGCGAAATACGAAGGGATGCTAATACATGACAAACGAAATTTGAGTCCGATTTAAGCCTGCTAGTGTCGCCGTACACCTTTAAAATAATGCCAGAATTCTATTTATTTTGATTTATTTCCGTGTAAGCTCTTTTAATGAGAGCAAAACAATCCGTCTATTTCGAGTAAACCTAAATCCTGCACTAAAACCCACCTCGACATTGATAGCAGAGAGCTGTGGCTGCTATACACAGGAAATCCGGTTACGTTACTATTCTTTAAATGAAAATATAAACGTCTAATGGATTAATTATCGTAAATTAACGGTTTATTTACAGCACGAACCTGCAGGCGCCAAGTAAACAACACGCCTGTAAACACAACCACGCTGAATGGCTTCAGTAGTCTTCCGTGTCACGTGACCATCATATGACATCTCTTAAAGAGACAGGCAGGGAAGGGCAACCCAGAACCCAGAAGCCCCTAGTAGGATGGTTCTGAGTCTGGGCCATATTAGAAGCCCATGGTTGACATGAATTTTAGGCCTAGGCACAAGTATGAACCACATATACAAAAATGTTTATTTATAAGTGCAACATAAATATATTATTATTATTATTATTATTAACATTCTTGCTTAACGAGGACATTTTTTTTTAATGTACGGCAAATATTATTTTTTAAGGTGATTTTTAAATTCTCATCCATTTCCGCAGTGTCAATTGAACATGCTCCACATATAGTAAATAAGGTTGCAGAGACATAAGAGACATAACCAGAGGTTTTGAGGTTTATTGATGTAAATAATGGTTCATCATTTGAGTAACTTCCTTTTTTTTTTAGTGCTTTTGGCTTAACTGAAAATGAAATAGTCAATTGCAAGGAAGCAGCCAACCAAAAGAAAAAGAAAAAAAAAACCTTTGAAATACCGTGAGAAAACCTAGAGAACTGTTGGTCCACACCAGTTTAAAAAATTAAAAGAATCTCTCTTGCTTGCTGAAAGAACTATTAAGAAATATAGGGCAGTTTTGTAGCAGCATTAGAGTTTTAGGAACAACTAGTTGGGTGTTCAAATTCCTACCAGGGCATGCATCCAATATGCATCCAAAAATCAAATATTCACTCTTACCAAGCTCACTGCAATAAAATCAGTACAAGACAGATATTATCACACATCCATCTATCTGCACGTATTTTAGAGAGAGAGAGAGAGCAAGAAGACAGACCCCTGAATGCATATTTCTGTAAGAGTGCTTTTAACAACTAGTAAGAATACCCCCATGAAGTGTTATCTTTCTAATAGCATTGTCTGAAAATGGGATCTTGAAAAGTCTCATCAGTAATTTAGGTGTGCTTTTCTGTAAAGATTCACATGACTGTATAGAAATCCCTCATTATGTTTCAGGGTGAGCTGCTGAGTAGCCAGAGTGCAAACGTTCCTTATAAAGAGTAACGATTCCAAAAACAATGGTGACATTGGGAGAGACACACTGTCCTCTCATAAATGCAAAATACAAGAACTACTTTAGTGATAAATTTCAAGGATCAGAATCTTGTTTCACCGTGTTGCAAGACCAACAAGGTATTGTGTTCATGAATAAGTATATAGAGATCTTATTAATGTTATATACTAAACCTGTATTTTTTTAAACTTGTTTAAAAAAAAAAAGGCTACTTTCAGCTGTTCCCTTGTTAGAAGGAGTCTCCACAGCGGGTAGCCCCACATGTTTGATTTGGCAGCATTTTACCCCAGATCCCCTTCTTCATGCAGCTCTTCCTCCTCTATCCAGATTGTGACAGTCAGTATACTAGCTTGTGTGCTCCTAGCTGGAATTTGTGTCTCTGACTGGAATAAAGCTAACAACCTTTCACTTGCAAAGTGAATGATTAAACCACAGCGTGTGTGAAATAGAAAAAATAACAATAACTAGACATTCAGTGTAACCCTAATTTAACAAAAAAAAGGCTAAGGAATTTTTTTTCCTTCAAAATTTACACCAAGGGAGTAACAGGATGCATTATTTGGGACTTTTGACCCTTTGTACTTTTCCACCCACCAATATAATCCGTTCAAGGCCCTGTGCTTTTCTGCCACACAGTTTGAATGTATGCCAAAGATCTTTTGCATGTGTACCGGAAACACTGGACAGAAAAGCTTTACGATAAGGGCCAACACTGAAGCCAGCAGCGTGTGATGAGCGCCTTGATTATACTCTCCAGATGTTTCTGCAGACCATCAGGAAATATTTTACTCTGGAATGAGCCTTTGTTAGAAAGAATGTGGTGACTAATAACATTGCAGCAGTGCACATAGTGTGTGTGGGTGAAACTTTGTAAGTTGCATAGACAGAGCGATAGACATATGGTGTGACTGTGTGTTTGTACGTGCACGTAGGACTCCAGTGAGGGGGTCATGTGACAGAGTTTGTAACATTCTGTTCTTCCAAGACACCAGCAGACAAAAGGGCTTTTATTGAGGACTGTACCGAGCTGTCACAGAGACACACAAAGAGGAAAACAAGGATCCGATGCAAATCCCCAATGTTAATTTTACATTGTTCTGTGTGATCTTTCTTCCTGTCAGTTCCCTCCCATCTTTTTCATTCTCAGGTTTGTCAAAGCTTTTCCTCTTGTTGTGGCTGGAAAAAATCAGGAAACACTACTAATTCTATTCTTTCTCTCTCTCTCCCTCTCTCTTTGGATAGCCCCCCCCACTTTACATGCAGTTACATCTGTTGGAAGAATAAGTTGGAATGGCTTTGAATCAATTTGTAAATAACACTTGAAGATAACAACATTGTGAAACCCTTCGACTCAGTTTGTTAACAAGTGTGTTTACATTCTTTTTCAACATTTTTAAATGTCTATGTTCAAAAGTCTTCAGTTTATGCAGTTTTTGGTTGGATGCGTCTCTGAACTCATAAAATACAGAATTTTCCATCTAATTGTCAAAATCTGCCAAGTCCACAGATGTACGTCATGAGCATCAGTATTGTAGAACACATTACAATTTGTGACTATGAAAGAGCTGCTCAGTTATACATTTTACATCAGGAAGACAGATAAGAAAGTTCATATATTTTGTTTTCAAGGTGTGTCTTTTTACCATTGATAGTCTACATCCAGTTGTGTTCTATGCAAAGCTGTCTATACATTTTATTTTGGTCTGTTACTAAAGCTGTTGATAACTACATCGCTTTACCAATGAAGGAAAACCTCAGCAGTGAAGATGCATTTCCAAAAGAGCAATAAGACAGCTAAATTCTTTGTTAGCTCGCTAGCTAGCTAGTAGCTGGCTTATATATACACATGCTCAAACACGAAACTTTTACATTAGCATCTAAGTTTATGCCTTTAGAGATTCTTTGAAATTGCGTGTGAAGTTAATCAAAATGTTTTTATATTTGATCAGAATGACTGTGTTACTACATTTATAATTAAGTACCTTTTCCTCCATGTTTTCACAGACAGTGACTGGTTAGGTATGAGAAGATAACTGAAGTTAACTGACTGCTATTGTTGATCAAAGTGAAAGCTAATTTAGATGCTGATTTCTATTCTATTTTGCAAATAAATGGGCATATATTATGTTCCTTATATCTGTAATTTTCACTACAGATTCTTATCGACCTTATACTAAATGCTCTCTTTCAATGGAGTGGTTAAAAACTGATATGTATGCCACTTTTGTCCTCTGTTGTATCTTCTGTACTTCTGTACTATCATCTTGTCCCTAGTAAACCACCATACATCCTTACTCCTATTCCTCTTTCATGGACAGGCTGTAAAGCGTTTATCTGAGCAGTTTCATCTGTGTTCACATGATGCTGTAACTCTGCAGCTTGATATATTTTGACATATCAGTGACTTACAGCTGTGGCCTCAGCAGAATATGACAGTTAGTTTAACTATTTTGAATATTCTGTGATGACTTATGCAATGAAATGTTGTAGATATGTTATTGAAAGTTGAGGTAAGTAAAGTTTATTTATAAAGTACTTTGTATAGAGAATCAGTCAAAAAATGCTATACAACAAAATAGAGAAAAATAAAGAAAATGAAGTGCTGAAATAGCAAAAGAAAACATATTAAGACAGAATAAAAGCATTTAACAGATTAAAAATACTATAAAACTGTGTTTTCACCACAGATATACAATTTCTGTATATGATGATTTATGCACCTAATGCTCTCTGCTTTGAAAATGTGAGTAGAGAACTAAACTGAAGCATTGTGTCAATGAAAACAGCTTATAAAGCTGTATATACAAGAATGTCTGAAAATAAGAGTGTCAATAGATGTTTGTAATTCCGCGATAATTATTCGTGCATTGCCATAAAAAAAAAAAATCTAATTTGACAAATGAATTAAAGGTTGAAGGTGAGTTACGGCATTTTTCAGGTCGTCTTCTGTGTTTTGGTGTATGTGTGAGCTAATGTGGAAAATGCACTTCCTACATCAAGAACTTGTTGCAGGAAACATGTCAGACAAAGTGAAAACAACTACACACTCCCACTCCGTTTGTGGTCATATTTCCCAAGTACATCACATATATTTAGATTATTTAGATCTCATGCGGGACAGACTGGTGGAGCTCCCAGTTCTGTCAGTGTAGAGAAATTTAACTACAGATTTAATCAATGAGAGATCTTAACATAGGAAAAAAGAAACACAACTTCAATAGTATGTGTCAGGTTTTCAGTAGGAGAACATTTGACATCCTGTTAACACGACACCCCATCCATGTATGATCATGTGTTTTTTGTGCTCATAAATGTTGATCATACTGGTAATAAATATGTTACATCATAAATACATGAGTTTTTGAAGCTTCTACATTATTAGGGTGACCGAAATAAATTATGTTGCATATTTAAACACAGATATGCAAATTAATACATTTTTTTTCGTAATAAGATCCACAAAACACTCAATAAATAAATAATAATTTTCTTCAATTATTTTACGATTCAGGCTTTAAATTAACAGGGTCATACACAGAGAGCTAACTGTTTTGATGAGCTGGAGAAGAAGACTCCACCCACCCTCATTCTCACCATTATTTCCAGGTAGGGAGCGCAGTCTATCGGGGAACCCAATTTAACGGGTCTCTCTTCTTTAAAGTAGATTCATTTCTTTACGGGTACACAAAGTATCTCTTTTGAGTAATCATTCACTCGTGGAGCGAGATCAGAAGACGCAAACATGGGAAGAGCGAACGTGTGGCTGAAACGGACTTTCATTTTCGTGCTAAGTCTGATCGCGGTAAGTATTGTTACGAGGCGATGAAAGATTGTTTAGATGCAGATGTTGAGACCCTCCTCGAGCCTTGCGTAAAAAAAATCTACATTATCCAGGTGGTGCAGTTAAGCCCTTTTCAGTTTTACTTAGTCGACTTGCCGATGAAGGTTGTAGGAGGTTCTTTTTTTTAAATTTTAGTTTAATTTTTTCAAAACACATGTTGAAATAATTAGCCAGACGGGAAAACAACAGTCTCCAGGGAACGCTAAGATTGTTAAATAACATTTAAATTAGGGGCTGTAATAAAAAATAACGTGTACTTGTACTTGTTTGTATTCTTACGTTATGTCATCATTGGTTTTCCTTTTTTTAAAGTATAAAAACAAACAGTTAATGACTCTGTGCTGAACAAATTACAGCCGATGAGGTCGAAGTTCCCTATTGAGATAAAAGGAATGCAATTTGTCCCGTACTTCAGGGGACTGCTGCTTTTTCTTCTCAAATTCTCTCCTCCTCTCTCTCGTTGCTACGTCAATCACGAAACTGATCAGTAATCAGCGTATCAGCTTTTCTATCCCAAGTCCCGTTTCTCTTGTTTGTTTTCGCCCACTTTGCGCCAGAAAGAGGAAACTAGCGGATGTCGCGCTAAACAACAGCAGCACGTTTAAGCTTGATAAACTGTTGTTAGAATTTATTT
>VUQR01036981.1:16281-35182 GCA_015108515.1 Hemichromis elongatus
GACGCAAGTCCCGTCTCTCTTGTTTGTTTATCGCCCACTTTGCGCCAGAAAGAGGAAACTAGCGGATGTCGCACTAGAAACAACAGCAGCACGTTTAAGCTTGATAAACTGTTGTTAGAATTGATTTAATATTACTTCCTAGTATCAGCTGATGTTTGCTGGAGCCACAGCTGTAAAAGCTGCTGGTCATAATATCAGTTTGGATATGTGGCGAGAGGGAAACATGAAGATGAAACCAGGAGATGTCTTTACTGAATCATTAGAGCTGAACAGGTGATGGAGACACAGGTTTAGATTTTAGGTGCCATGCATGAGTTGAAGGGAACTTATGAACTGTTTCTGAGAGACAAATAACACCAGGAGCCTTTTCTATGTAGCTGACAGCTGGTAACTGTGCAGGGGCGGATCTAGAAGTTTAGCCAGGGGGCCAGGTAGGGCATTAACAGGGAAAGGGGGACACAAAGAAACACTTTTCTGTCTTATTCTAATTTAAAATGTCTAGTTAAAAAATAATTATCTGAATCTTAAAACCAAAGTTTTCATCTGATCTAAAATGTATAGAAATCCATTATTGTATGTAGTAACTATTAAGTCTAATATATATCCTAGTAAGATAAGATAAGATCACATTTATTAGTCCAACAGGTGGGAAATTTGTTTTGTTACAGCAAAGTGCAAAGTATTATAGCAGATATTAGAAGACACTGGGATAGAAAAAGAATAAGATACTATACAGAATGAAATGAAATAAAATAAAATACTATATACAATAGAATAAAATAGAATACAAATGCTATATACAAGCTATAGTACTTTTTCCTTTGGGAAGTGCCATCTGTGCAGTCTGCAATCCTGCTGAAGAAGACGTTGAATCTATTTAATTATTGAAAAAAAAATTGGTTTCTGTGCATTTGTTTTACACGTGCATTAAATTAAAGTTGATTACGTTGAAGAGGCGGAGGGTGGTGGGAGGTTCCCTATTTTTTTTCCAGGGAATTGGCAACCCTATTAATTAGGTTTTTTTTTTTAATATTTCCGCTAAATACTGTTTAGAATACCAGAATAGGGAGAATGCCGTAGGTTTAAATGTATTAGATTGATACATATATACCAACAAGACAGTGTACATCACTGTCACAATAATTGTTTTCATTCATAGGCTCTGTGGCTTTTCCTATAATACCTGGTGGGCCGGTCAATATTCAAAATGACCGGGCCAGCCCTGGACCAACCAGGCCTGAGTAACAGATATACCATGTGATGCTCATGTTTCCCCAACCTATTAATTCCATCTTCTCCTTCTCCTACCTTACTCTTCTCATCATTCCCACAGTTGAGGGGAAGTGGATTACGCAACATGTTTTTCCTGCTAACACAGCTTGTCCCTCAACTGTCCTTTAACTGTCACCATGTGTCTCATTCCTTGCTTTGTATTTACTGATTTCACAGTGGTTTACCAGCGCATGATTTAGCCCAGAGCTGTTTCCAAAGAAACACATTGTGCAATACTTCACTAAGATTAGCACAAGCCTGTAACAGCTGATGTCAAATGTCAAAAGGGTAAATCGTACAGTGCGAACTAAATATTAGATTAACATAACATAGTGTAAAGGTGGATTAACTTCTTCAGTAGTTATAGTCTTCATTTTAGTAATTAGTCAAAACGTTCATGAAATTCAAATTATTCTATTTAGCAAATATTGGTGGCTTTCATGGGGGGTTTTAGATGTCAGCACTTTCTTTAAACCACAACCTATAGTCCTAGAGCCAAGATGGTCATCAAGTACATCACACAAAGTATAACTGAGCTTTGGTAGTCTCAGATCTGCACTAGGGTTTTGCTGGAAAAAGCAAATGAGCCCCAAGCTCATCGTGTAGATGCCAAACTCTTAGGCTTCCAATTCCTGTAACATGAGTCAATTATGGATGAGTACTCAAGGAGGGTATTAGTTTTCTTCCTGCTATGTATGCATTGCCCCTGTTTAGTGAGAGATCTTGTTGATGGATTTGTTCAAACCACTTCCACTTCCCAGGCTCATTTAGATGTTTTCTTGGATATGTTCAAAATACAGACGTCACAATAAGAAGGAAGAGTTCTGTGACCTTATTTGAAGAAATGCTAAAAATCTTACATGTAGATGTTCAAGCACAAGATTGCTGGTATATACAGTCGTGGTAAAAACAAGGTGTACCCTCTATTGGTTTTATGTATCAGGATACAATAGAAAAATATATCCTGAGCCTTGGCACATCTTAAAATTAGGTGAATACAACCTAAACAACAAGACGTGACATATTACACTGTTTTTATGTATTTAGCAAAACAAAGTTAGTAGAGTACAGAGAGGTAGCAGCTAATATGAAGTAATTGTTTCCTGTATGACTTTATCAGATTCTTACATCATTAAGCAGGAATTTTAGCCCACTCTCCTTTAGGACATTATTTTTTGAAAGTCCTGCCACAGCATTTCAACTGAGTTGAAACATCGACTTTAAAGGGGCATTTATAAAACCATTTTTTGCTTTTGAAGTCATTCTTTTGAATGGATGTCCTGTTTGATGACCCAGTTTTGACCAAGCGTTTAAGTTCAGAGAGGTGTCCTCAAATTTGATTGTAGAATATTTTGAGATAAAGAAGAGTTCATAGCTGACTGACAAACTGTACAGTACTCTGTCTCTACAAAACAAGCCCAAATTATCACCTTTCCACTACTGTGCTTGACAGTGGGTATGTTTGTGTTTTGTTTTTCACCATGTGTTGCATTGTGTTTTATGGCCATATACAGTGGGAGGAAAGTGGAAAGTATTCAGACCCCCTTAATTTTTTTTTCACTCTGTGTTATATTGCAATTGTAGCTAATGATGTAGCTCCTGTATTTGTTTGTTGCACGGTCAGACCTTGAATTTAATTCCTTAGATGTCGACTCCTTCTCACTGCGGAACAATGGACTAAACTTGTTTGGAAGGGTTCTTATAAGCCTTACCAGAACGAAAGGCACCAACAATCACATTGCTGATGTGTTTTTATAGAGTTGCTCACACTTGCCGATGATCTCTGAAGCAAGTGCCTTTGATTAGCAGCTAGCTAGCCACTAGCTAGCCACTACTTACCCACTTCATTGTTTTCTTCAAATAGGAAGAAAAATATGTGTGTAATATGTCATGTTTTGCAGTTCATCTGCTACAAAAAGGATTACTTCAGTGTTGTTAAGTTCACAAGGCTTACGTACCATGTTACAGTTTGCTAACCAACATATTGAATGTTTGAAAAAAGCAGTGTTGTATAAGGGGTTTAGTAATCATTACATCTTTCTACTACAAAGAAAATCCTGCAGCTCATATTTTCATATTTTTGTTATCATTTTGATCATTCAAGATCATTGATGTAAAGCATAGTAAATGTTTAATTATGTTAATTACGTACATGTCTGTCATTTAATTATAATAAGCAAAATGATACTTTCATTTGTACACTTTTTTTTTTTTAGGATAAGGAGAAATCATTGAGGACTTTTGCTAACCTATCATTGGGAATTCTTCCTCCTGCCTGTTACTGTTTTTACAGATTATCAGTTTGTTGGTGCTGGGATTCAGTGTTTTTGCCCACGGATACTTTCACCAACAGGAAGAGGTATAAAATGTATATTTATAGAATCTTGCATTATGATACATGAATGTGTGTGTGATTTTAAAAAATGTCATATTGCATGTACTACGTCACATATACAGCTCATGTTTCTCAGAAGCAATTTGCATGTTAGTGGCAAAATAGGTAAGCAAATATTATGCAGCCCCTGTCAGACAAATGTCAGCATGTAAGCGTTTTATTTTACAGTATTATTCTTAATGCCAAACAACACCTGCGTGGGGCACTAAGGTTAGGTTACACCTCTGCTCACTCTCAACCTGCATCTTTGTTTTTTCTCCACAGGCAGAACACGAGATTGCAGCCATACATATTTTGTATGTTATTGCTGCTGTAATTATTGTCTTGGCCATCTTTGGTGCAATTGGTGTCTGGAAAGAGAAACAGTGGGCTCTAATAGTGGTGGGTAAAGAAAAAAAAAAGACAAGAATCTTGGTAGTTGTAATAAAATACAATTTATAACAAAAACTATTAGATCCTCATTCCTGTATTTTTGTGTGTATGTGTTTCTGTTTGTCAGTATGCAGTTGGAATGATTCTGAGCAGTCTCATCATGTTGGTGGGTAATATTCAAGGACTGGCTTCACTATCTAAGGTATTACCAAGCTGGCTTTCCGTATGTTGAGTTTTAAAGGGTTTTTTTTTTGTGTCGTTGTGCATTTAGTGAATTCAAAAATGTGTTTTAGAAGATACAGAAATGTTTTCAAAGTGTTTGCATGTTACTTTGTTTTTGTTGCGCAGGTACGTGACGATGTGAAGATGCACTCCCTGAGCCTTAATGCTACTGAGCTCAACAATATACAGGCATATGTAGGTAACCTTGTGTTGTGAAGATAAGTGTAGATGTGCATGTGTTTGTAATGAAGCAGAGGTGTACAATCTCATAAAATGAGTGTGTGTGTGTGTGTTCATGTCTAGCTATCTGTGTGAGGACCGAAATCTGCATTCTACTATACTTGTGAGGACCAACAGTCACTTGTGAGGACGCACAACCCAGTCCTTATAAATTTGATGGCATTTAAAGGCATTTTTGAGGCTCAAAATGTGGTTTTAGTGTCAAGGTTACAATAAGGTTATGGTTAGGTTTAGGGTAAGGGTTAGGGTTAGGCATTAATTTTTAATGGTTAGGGTTAGTGTAAGGGGCTAGGAAAAGCATTATGTCAATGAGGGTCCTCAATAAGATAGCTGAACGAGCACTTTGTGTGTGTGTGTGTGTGCGCTATTCATCTAGCTTCACAACCCTGTCCAATTAACTCCAGGGCTAATGAGTCATGAGTAAATGAATTTGAGGTTTTTCAGATAACAACATTTTGCATTGTCTAGTTGAGGCTTCATATTGCCAGCTTATACTGAAAATTACTTGCAGCCAGCCAGTAATGTAAACACACCACAAGGAACTAATAATCGATGAGAACACAGAGATGTTAGTGAGCAACGATAATGGATGGCCCGTACCAGTTTTTGTTAGTATAATCTTGTAGAATTGCCGTTGCAAGTAGTTTTGGAGGTGATCAGACAAAACTAACTAAAAACAGAGCTCACATATAATGTGTAAGGCTAATGGCAGAACTAAACAGTGCTGGTACACAAGTTAACTGGATGCTAGGCACATGCTCTTCTTATAATATTTGCATTTGCATATTTTTAAAGAGAACTTTAGTGAAAACAAAAGAAATTGAGTATTCTTGATTTAAAAAAAAAAGAAAGATAAAACTCATAAAAATCTTCTTTGTGACAGGCGTATTTTTTCAAAAACACAAGCAGACTGTCCTGGCAGGATTAATGCAGTTTTCAGCAGCACAGATCAGATGCTGTTTGGTCAGACTTAACTGTTTGTAGAAGGGATTAGGAGGTGGTTGTTTTGCAGTTGTCTCTAAGTATCATTATTATCTGCACTGACTTTCATTCATTCATTCATTCATTCAGTTGGAGTGTTGTGGACTTGAGGGCTACCAGGACTGGAAGTTCAACATCCCAGAATCCTGCCTCTGCATCCACGGGCCCACTAATCCATGTGTAAGTGTGAAAGCTAACATGCCCACACTTGTTGCCTTTGAAATGCTGCTTTGAAGATGGTACCCAGGTCTGAGACCGTTTGCAGTCAGTAACACAACTTTAGTGCATCAAGATTCTCAAGAAACTCATATTTCCCACAAATCTAGGAGGCTTTTTTTTTTTACATTAATTACTTACATTCACAGTCCAGCCAGAGCGTTATAAATTTGAAATAGTAATTCTAAATTTCCTCCACAAATAGTGACATAGTTGTTGTGGGGTGCTAATTAAACTGATAAATCACATGGGTAGGTTCTTAATTAAAGAAATTTCACCAGAATACAACAAACTGGCAACCAGTTGAGTTAAATACTCTGTTGCAAATAAATTCATTGCAGAGGACTTGTGCCCATCGTGCAGTCCTATTTAGATTATTTGCAGCATGTTGGCAATCTGTCTATATTTATAAATAAGACAGCAGTTATTTGCAAATCAGCTTGAAAATGACCACTTTCAGTTTAAAAAGTATGTTTTGAAAGCTTTGACACACGAATATCATCAGATTTTTAAAACTACACATTGCCCGGGTGTGCGTTCACTTTTATTACACTTTATTAGTCCATCGTACAATTACGATTTCTATGTTTTCCAGGTGGCGGCTCCTAGAAACAGCAGCCTGTATAACGGCCAGATGGATGACCAGCTTATTATGATTTATGAAAAGGTAAAAAAGACATTCTCTTTAGAAATGATCTTTTTTCAAGTACAGGTACATGTGTAAACTCCATAAGCTGCTGTGAACCTTTTTTTTTTTTTTCCCATTTACATCTGTTTGTCTCATTAATCCTTTACTTGTTTAAGGGATGCCTTCCATACTTCGTCGAGCTCACAGTGACTGCAATTAGGATCGTGTTGGGCGTAACACTGGGAATCATTTTATTGTGGGTGAGTACAATCAGTCTGTGGTTCTCATGGTTATAGATCCTTTGGTGTGATCTTTAGAAAGCGCACGTGGCTGTTGACAGAAATCTTCCACGAGTTTTGCTTACACAATCCCATTTGTCCAAAGTCTTAATTTTTCCCTTAAAACTTGTCTTCCACTAATATTTTTAGTCAAGTAGGGTTTTAAAAAACTCTGTTCCATCCTAAAAACTTCTTATCCATAAATAATGATAAATTTGTAAATGGAATAGGTGCTAACTACAGATTCGAAAACTGAATGAGGGCGAGCAAGTGTCTGGTTTTGCTGCGCTGCCAAACTTGCTATTTTATTTTCTTTGACTTCTCTGCCCTCCTCAGCCTCTTTCTAAAATTGCAGCTAGACTCAAAGCAACCCGAGAAACAATAAAAAGATGAAATAGGAAGTAAAATAAACCATCTCTGTTTCATTCTGTTTCAGATATTGTCAGCAGTATTGTGTATAAGCATTTTGTGCCAGCTAAATCGGAAGAAAGACACCCCTGCAGTGGTCTACAGTGCAGAAGCAAAAGCAGGCAACTACACCAACCTCACAGAGGTTCCAGACTACTCCTGACTTCTTTGTTTCTCATTCAGCATGTTAAGCAAAGCTAAGATAAACCTCGGAGGCAATGAGATTAATAGAAAACGTTTATTATGTGATGTATTGACTATATCATACCGTGCAAGTGTATTTTGAACTTCTTTGTTAAGGTTTAAATTTTCTATTCACAATGTAATCCCTGATGAGCTGTAAATTAGGGCTGTGGCATGAAAAACAGAACTGTGAAAGACTTTATTCCCTTTTTGATAAATATTTCTATCCAGTATAACCAAAAGGGATATGATGAGTGACTGAGTGTGTTTACCGCTTTGCGCCTTTGAGCTGTGTTTAAAGAGTTCTGTAATTCTGCCCCAACATGGAGTATAATCTAGTACCACTGATCTGTGTTTTTTTTTTATCACTGGCAAGCAAGAAACTGAGTAAAAAATCAGAGTTTAATGCTAATGTGCTCATGAAAAAAGCACTGATGAATAGTGTAGGTGAGTTAAAGCTTAACTAATATTTGTTGATAGTTTGGTAGCTTTCATTTTTCTTTAACTCTGACTTGTTTTTTTCATTCAAATCTTTTTATTACTCTCATATTTGATATGACTGGGGTTCAGTATAAGGTGCGTTTGCACATTGCTCTGTATCGCTAAGATCAGCTGCTAAAGCACAAAAAAAAAATCCTTCAATCCAGTTTTTCTTCCTTAGCCTTGCTGTGGCACATCCCACATTCCTTTATCCACTGCATAAATGAAAGGACAAAAGGAAAATATACTGCGGGATTTCACCACTAACTGTGTAAACTACAGTTGATGTATTGATTGTTGTCCCCAGGGTTTGTGGGGACATTTTAGAAAAATTCAAATGATATTTTTTTTATTGTATAATAAAATATTTTATATTCCATTCATATGGTTTGTGTTTTTTTTTCCTTTTAAAACACAAGTTTAGTTAAATGATGGAAACAGTAATGCTTTATCAAGATATGCAACCTTTAGGTTATAAGCCCACTTATTACTACAGCTACAGCTTTCATAAATTAACAAAACTAATTAGTAATAGTCATTTTTTCTAACATTTTAGAATTAAAATTCATTCATTCAGTTTATTGATTAATACTTGTGTTGATAGTGACTTGTCCATCTCTTTTAGTTTGTTACAAATAAAAGCAGTAATAAAACTCTTCAATTGAACCATTTTTGCCTCTCTGTCTCCTTTTTTCAACCTGGACACATTTTGTTACTTCCCCCTCATCGCCTGGACCCTTTTAGGGGAACGTAACAGCGTTGCAACACATCTGTTTTATGTATCTTGACAAACCTTTTGTAATGGCGATTCCATTGTTTTTCCAAAGAAACATCCAACAATTTAAAATCTACAAGCCACTGCTGCACTGCGGTGATGTTTTGCACGTGGGCAAAAAAGTCCAGTGTCCAAAACTTTTTAAGTTGCGTTTTATGGTTTATTTATCCAGTTTAACAAGTAATAAACAAAGATCAGTTTTTATCGTTTCCTGCTGCTTCTCCTTCTCTAGTAAAAAAACAAAACATTGGCCCACCCCAGTGCATGCTGGTCCTATACCAGTCCCTTCACTTATAGAAAATGGCCCTACAGTTCTTCCTGGATGATTAGAAAGATAAAGAAGCAAATTTCAAAACAATAAAAAATAAAGATTAAATAGCTCCAACACTCTGGGCCCCAATTGTGAATACATTCACAATTACTTTAAAGTTATTTATAAAAGTAGCTATTCCCTCAGGCATATCCTTAATCTTCATTAATGATGTTACTTACTTTAGGTTCATGCTTCCAGTAGCCATCCTGAATAAAAGCATTTTGCATTTTAGCATGGTTCAGCTCATTCGAGCTGTCAACTCTCAATTTACACCAAAAAATTTGTAGCACTATCAGATCTGATGTTCGAAACTGGGCCTCGTCTACAGATGAACCTCTAGACAGCATTTATACAGCAGTCTTTATTGAGTGTATATGCAATTTCCAGATGTACTGCACGACTGGTCAAACAAGTAAAAAGAACTCCATACCTTCTAAAGAGACTTCCTCCTCCTCTAATACTTATAGGCCCAAAGTAGTCCACTCCAACATTTGTGAATGAAGCTGTGTTTGGCAGGACTCTCTCTTTGGGCAGATCAGCCATCTTTTTTGTTTAACAAACCTTCCTCTGTTGCATCTTCACATGAAATTATCTTCTGGTCAGCATTTCTGGGCATTTAGTATATAGTCTTTTTGTCTTAGGTCTGACAGCATGTACGTTCTTCCTGCATGTCCTAACTTTTGATCGATATGGCGTAAAATCAATGTTGACACATGGCTGCTTTATTCCCCTGTATCTGATACCGGGTCGAACTTGTAGAGAGAACTTCCTTTGGAGACTGCTTTGAGGCATTTGCATATTATTTATTTCTGTTGTTGTGCATACTGAATAATAGCTTGTTCTGCTTTGGCCAAATCGTATCTTCTTTCTTAGGAGTGGTCTTGAATTTTTCCCATTCTTGTTTATTTCTTTTGGCTTTCCAGATCATTTTTATTCAGTACTGCAAAAACAAACTCTCTCCTCTTTTGTCCATTTAAGGAAATCCCCAGCTTTCATCGGTCTGGATGCGTCATCTGCAAGGTTCTCCTTGGAGGAAACATATCTCAACTGATTCACATCTGTTGCTTCTCAAATAACAGAAAATCTTTTTGCAACAAAGGTATTAAATCTTCAGGTTTCCTTGGAGATGTATTTCAGTACATTATACTATCAAAAAACTGCTTTTTTCAACTTTCCCTGCAACTCTTTTTGCAGAAGTTGGTTCACTCGAACTGCAAGAACTGAAGCCGTCAGTTCCAGCGTGGGAATTGTAGTTTGCTTAAAAAGAGCAACTCCGGCTTTTCCCAGGTTAAAGGCAACGTGTGAGATGTTATTCTTTTACATTTTTAAATATGCTTTATCTTGCCCAACTGCTGGTAAAGTAGGTACAATAAGCTCCACCTCAACCAGCTATACAAACACAGCATTGAATTAGTATTGACAGTCTGATAATGACACATACAATAGGTCATGGAAACAGTTTGCTGCGCAATTGACAGAACTCAATACTAATATCTGTACTTTTATGTAAGTACACTTTAAAATGTAAGACGTTGCAAGTTGTAACTGATGCTGTTTTTTAAAAACAACAGTGCACTTTACCTTAAAGGATCTGAGTTATTGCTCCACAGGCAGAATTCCCAAATGTTGACGTTTGGGTAATTGGGAATGTTGTCTCTCGTGTCAAGCTTGAGCATCCCAGTCTCCATGTTTCCTGTCTTATTTTGAAAGTCGTGTGTTGCACGTTTTCTGTGTCTAATTTTGCTTCCCCTGTGGCATCATGTTCATTTGTATCAGCTGTGTTCCTCATCTGTTATTCATTCAGCAAAAGTACACTAAATAAAGCCATAACAAAGTTACTGCTGTAAACTGGCCAGTCCCAGTGTCAACAAGCAGAATAAGTAAGTAAGTAAAGGAAGAATGTGAGCTCGCTTGCTAGAATGTGTTAATTGTCTTTCTGCAGCATTTTGTATAGCTTGGAGGCAAGAAAAAGACGATTTGTCCAAGCCGGTAAACCTGGCATTTCAATAATCTAAACGCAATTACACACATGCATGAACAGTTTTCCCCAGTTTAGCTAAGGAGACCATATGTCCCAGTTTAGAAATGTTGCTTAAATGAAAGAAACAGAAAGGGGACAAAGATTTTACATGCAAGTCAAGGCCCAGAGAAGAATCATATATCACTCCAAGATTTCCAATGTTTGACTTAGCAGAAGGACAGAAAGAGGCAAGAACCTGACTGATTTTATAATGTAGTTTAGGAGGAGCTTTGATCATGTCTCAGTCTTGCTGGTGTTTAAAACAAGGTCATTTCTAGAAGGCCAATCAGAAACCTGAGTTAAGCATTTGACTAGGGTGGACAACCTATCCAGCCGATGAGGCTTAAAGGACATATGGAACCGAATGTAATCGACATAAAATGGACATGGAAAAAAAAGGAAATAACTTCACATTTTACCTTTAAATCTGTCATTTCATGCACATCAAAAGAAATAAAATGGGCTCACTACAGGACAGAGATAGAAACAGTTAATAACTAAAATAATAAGACTCAGACTCTGGTTAATTTTCTGTGGTTCACAGCACATGGATGCCCTCCTGGTTCTGGCTGTGGCCTCTTCCTGTTGAAAGGAAGTTTGTTTTTTTTTCGTTCATACCATTGTTGCTCATACAATCATGTGAAAAATAGTCTTCACCATACACCCTATGTGTTTCCTTTATGCATCTTAGAGAGCAGTTAGAACACCAGACAAATTAATTAATAAATTAATGAACAAATCTCTCTTCGTCACATCATCTCTTCAATTCCACAAGACCACTTTCTCGCTATAGTTTCCAAATGGGGAGTAAGACTACTGGGTGGGAACTTCAACAGGGGCTTCTTCTCACTCTGTGACCAGTGAAGTTTCTCTTCTTTACAGTGCACAAAGGAAGCATTCACTCGGGCCGTAAGTTCAGGACAAGCAAAAATGGGAAACGTGTTTATTTTGTTGTCCCTTTAATTATTGTCTTGACCATATTTGGTGCCATTGGTGTCTGGAAAGAGAAGAAGTGGGCTCTGAAAGTGGTGGGAAAAGAAAAAAACACACAAGAAACCTCATTTTTGTAATAAAATACAATTTATGATAAAAAAAAAAGATCTTTCTGTCTGTATTTCTGTGTGTGTGTGTGTGAGAGAGAGACGGTTTGCAGTTGGAATGATTTTAGCCAGTGTCATCTTGTTGGTGGTTATCATTCTAGGACGGACTTCACTGCCTGAAGAATTATCGAGTTGACTTTAAAATGTGGTTTTTGTGGGGGGGTTTTGTGTTTGTGTGTTTAGTTGAATCCAGATTGTGTTTTAGAAGATGCAGAATTGTTTTTTAATAATACATTTTAACATTGTTTTTGTTGTGCAGGTAGCTAAAGAGATGGAGAAGGAACACCTGAGGCTTTTGTGGGTTTCTATGTGAAAACTCTTGGAAACATCATGGAGGATAATCAGACTGTTATGATTTAACAGGTATTAAAGACATTCTCATCAGTTTTTCCACATACAGGAAGTTGTGCAAACTCTATGCTGTTATGGTGTCATTTAATGCAACTGAGATGCTAATTTTTTTTTCGTCTATAGAAAATGTTTATCTTTTAAATCCTTTCCTGTTTCGGGGATGCCTTCCGTACATTATGGAAATCTTCGTGCATATAGTAAAGATTTTTTGGGACATGTTACTGAGAGTCTTATTATTGTGGATAAGTACAGTCGCAATCTACTAATTTAGTGTAAAAGACTAGAAAAAAAATGGAGTTTAAAGGAACCCGAGTAGAGCAAATGTCTTGTTTTCTTTGACTTTTCTGCCCCCCACTGTCTATTTCTAAAATTGCAGGAGGACTCAAAGCATCTTAAGAAATAACAAAAGATGAACAGGAAGTTAAATAAACAATCCTTCTTTTACTGTCCTGTAGATGTTGTCCATCGTGTTGTGTAGCGCCATGTTGTGTCAGCTGAATCGAAAGAGAGACGACTCGATAGTGAAATAAGAGAGGCAAAAGCAGGCAATTACACCGCCCTCACAGAGCCTCCAGACGTCTCTGCTTGTTCAGATGCTTCCAGCAGTGATGGCCATTATTTAAGCATGCTAAATAATAAATATATTTATGATGATTGGTTATATTGAATATACCATATCCTACGAATGCATTATGGACTTCTTTATTATGATTTTGTGAATTTCAACTCAGTTGATTGAGACGTTAGTGACATTACGAGGATGGGCAGTTTCGTAAGGAAAGTAAATAAAATGAAGACGTAAAAAAAGAAAAAACTTGTTTTATTCATTCTATTTACAAAATATTACATTATGTCATGCCAATAAAAAAAAAAGTGTATGACACAAACATGAAACAAAGACACCATACGTTGCCAGAACATGTGTATATTAGGCAATAATGGTTAAAGTGCACAGGTAGACACTGGATCTGCTGCTTCAGATTAAATGAATTTGACAATATATGAGACGTTTCAACAGCAGGCAGCTCATGCAGCAAGTTATAGTAGATGTGGCGTGGCATAAAGGCTTCTTCGGTGAGAGTTGCATCAGTTGGTGCGTTACAGTCTCTGCAAGAATGTGGGTGGCACATCTTCCTACAAGAGCCTCTCACAACCTCTTTGCAGCGGCCTTGCCAACATCTGTGCAAAACCTTCAAATCAAAGAGGATTTTACTGCGTGTCTACTGTATGTGCAACAAAACAGAATCCCCTCTCCTCTGCCTCTCCTGGGCATGATCACGCAAGGTCAAATTGTGCTTTAAGAAAAACTGAAATCAGCGACAAGGTTTCAGAAATTCAGTGTGCATAAAAAGGCATCAAAACATTCTGCTGTCCAAGAGACATGTGAATCATTCCCTTGTCTGACCTGATTATGCAGTAATATGCATGACTAAATGACAGAGGTGGGACCAAGTCCTTGTTTTGCAAGTCTCAAGTAAGTCTCAAGTCTTTATTTTCAAGTCAGAGTCAAGTCTTAACTAATGTCAGGCAAGTCATAGTCGAGTCTCAAGTCACTGGTGTAAAAGTCCAAGTAAAGTCACAAGTATGAAACTTCGAATTTCAAGTCCTTTCGCAAAAAATGTTGCAATTATATGCTAAATGTAAATATTAGACCATGTGTTTTTTAAATCTGCGTTTATCTCAACACATGACGTAACTACTTAATTTACGTCATGAAGTGTGATTTGAATGAATGAATGAATTGAATGAATGGTGCACACTTTCTATATAATATGCGTGTTAAATTTTAGATTTGGGTGAAGTATCAAGTCTTTTCAAGTCCAATTCAAGTCCCAAGTCATTGGTATAAAAGTCCAAGTCAAGTCACAAGTCTTACAACATTTTTCAAGTCAAGTCTGAAGTCTTAAAATTAATGACTCGAGTCCACACCTCTGCTAAATGAATAACTGAATCAAAGCACTTTGTAAACAGTGTTTTAAAAAGCTGCTACATAAAGCTTATTAATATTATTCTTTTGCAAAGATTATTAGTTGCTCTAATGCTTGAAATTCAATGTGTGCTTAGGACAAGAATTTGTGTTTCATTACATCATCTTGACTTGAGGTACATAAGTCAAAAGGATAGGAATTTACAGTTGGCTTCAGTGAGGCAAGCATTAAATCAAACATCCAAGCAGATCAATTATTATTAGAATAATATCTGCCTTTAGAAAGCCTCAATGATATATATCGAAAGTTTTAATGTACAGGAAAAAAAACACTTGGCAGGATATTGATTAATAACACAATAACTTTAGAGGTGAGAAAAAGCATAAGAAAATGTGATAACTATTTCAGATTGATTAATGAAGTTAAATTGCACTTTTTTTTCTCTTTTTTTTTACAGCAGTAAGGCAGACGAGTCATTTAAATTTTATCTACTGTGCGCAAGTAGATTACTTTTAGACATGCATTTAAACAACGACACATAGAAAAATCATAAGATAGCCAGCTTATAGAAATTTGGATGTGTGTATTAAAACTTAGCAGGTGGCTAGAAAGCACCAGGAACGTATCTGTTTGATTCGAGAAGAGCCATAAAGTCCTGTTTCCTTCTGATCTGGTCCATCAGCTTGATGCTCATAACAAGCAAAATAACCTGAAATAGAAATGCAAAAGTTAGCACACGAAAAATATTTCAAGATTCTTTTCCACCAACATGTACAAATATATATAAAAACAAAACACACATACCCAAAACACTCCGCTTCCAAACTGCATACCCATCGACAACGAGAATGCACGCTTCAGCTCGGAAACGTAAATTGGAAGGCAAGGCTGTGAACAGAAAAGTGAAAGTACAGAAGGATTTGAAGTAAAAGAGTAGGACACCTCCAGCAAAGTGGTGATGGTTCACTGTGCAGGGGTTAAAAAACTTTACCTGAATTAAAAAATTTAGAAAGAAACGTTTTTATTTTTATTTTTAAGGATTTTGTTTTTACCTCTTGATAAACATAATGGTTCTTTGGAGCTCCGAGTGTGGCGCTGCCTCGTAGTCGAATCTGTCGAAGAGTACAATTTTAACTGCAAATTGCAACAAATTGAGGACAATTTCACAGTGTTGGTTTTAGTTCTGCCTGGCGTTGATTGTTCCTTTAAGATTTTCTTGCTATTGCTTGCGCTCTCATGGCTGATGAAGCTACAGGGTAAACCCAAACTAAAAGAAAAAAAAAAAAAGTTTAGAAAAAATTTAGAATTTCCCAACAAACTAGGTTAGCTAAAAGATTCAATAACTAGAAGAACTCAGAATGAGGTATACGAGAACCCCAACCAAGTAGCCAAAGCCTGATTTTTCTGCAACTCCTTGTTTAAACACAGGGTGGCATGGTGGTGCAGTGGGTAGCATTATTGCTTCACAGCAATCAGGCTACTGCTTTGATCTACGTCCTCCCTGTGCATGCACAGGTTTCCTCCTAGTACTCCTGGTACTTTCTCCCACGGTCCAAAGAAATGCATACGACATTTAGGTTTATTGTGCATGTGCATTAAACTGTGCATGTATGTGAGTTAGATCAAGCACTTTAAGTATATAGAATGAAGTGGTGTATAAATCTATAGAGAAAAATGTCACATTAATACAAAATAATTAAATATATTTATTAACAAAGATGGAAATGCCATAGTTAAAATCAGAGCCATAGTCCTTGCCATTTTATTCCAAGAAACAAGAGAAAATATGCACAGTTAGCTTAATTGTTAGAAACTGTGTTGTCATTTAGGGCCAGATTAAGTAACTGCACCAGTGCAAAACCCTCTTTTCGCATCAAAAAGCTACTGTGGGGTTTACCAAAAAGCCACACGGCAAATTAACATGAAGATACATTTGCAGAAACAGCGCCCCTATGAGAATGGAAAATCCAAAGGGTGATCTACTAATGTACTCACTGTCTACAAAGACGCAGGCACTTCATGTCAATTACCTACAAATACAAGTGCAGATTAGTGGCTCCGAGACATGCGCAGCTGATGAGGAAGTGAAAACGGGCGATTCATGTGCTAACAAAAATGATAGTGTACGCTCAGGTTTTACACGTGTCTCTACACGGCTGAAGAAAAGTGTTTTTTTATAACTGTGAACTTATCTGTTCAACAAAGGACTGAACGTAGGATTATTATTCAGATGACAGCTGTGTTATCGCAAACCTTTCCACCACATAAACCTAAAATCAATGACAGCTGCCCTGTGTGATGAACAGAAGAACACCAAACATTATTTACCATCAGATCATGAGTCTTCCTTGCAGCCCCGTGAGGCTGCACGCACTAACAGCGTAAGTCTGACACACTAGCACAGTTCAGTTAATCGCTGTATTTTGGCAGATATTTCAATATGGTATGTATGGCTCCACTGTAGAGAAGTTAAAAAAAAGAGAGAAAATACCCAAAAGACACTCTGTGTGTGCACTGCTGAAAAAAGACATCCAGAGACATTTTAATTATTTACCAATCTCAGTTCTGCTCATTTTCAATGAAACAAATACTAACATTATTAGTGGCAAAAAGAGACCAAAAGATAAGCTACAAAACTTAATAAATCACATTTGCATGATTCATATTCTCCTACCTAGACTTTGTGCAGTAATAGGAAAAATCCTATTAATAAATATACATTACACACCAAAACATCTTTCTCTGCGTTTCAGTCAGAAAACTGACACTGCACCCCTTTGTTAAATCCTGACAACAGCTTTTTAAAGCCTAAAGAGGGTTTCACTGTGGTGCTGCGTTAGTGAATCTGGCCCGTGGACACGGTTATTTTTGCAGTTGATCTCATTAAATATGTATTTAGATTTCCTTTCAGAGCGCCGCAGGGGATCCACAGCGCGCATGCGGGCAATCGGGATATTTTTTAAAGCGAGCCAACAAATTTGCAATGTTTCAGAGTCAAATTCATGCTTCAAATTACAGAAAGGTTAACAAAATCATAAACGTAAGTATAAACATAAATGTCTGACTGTGACAAAAAATGGTCGAAATCAATAACTCAAATATCCACGTACTTGCATGATGTGCTTAGAGCTCTAAATAGCACATCACCTCTGGTTCAATGATTAAGTTAACCCAACCTCATCTATTTAGTTGCTTGTAAATATTTACTATAACTATATTCCTTTTACATTTGGGTTTACAATGTAGATTACATTCAACTTATTTACCATTTAGATTTTTTATTTAGGTATGCCTGAATCTTTTTCAGAAATATCTCAAATGCAGTACTCTGGTCAAACACGTGTGTGTTCTGCTTTGCTCTGTGGATAAACAACAGCTAGTTAACCTCAATCCAAGACAACTTAAGGCAAAGCTATATACAGAATCAAAGAGAAATAAATAACTATACACGACTATTTCTTTGTAGTCTTTAGTCATTGTATTGTTGGTTGGATATTCAAATGAAATAACTGCTTTACTTGGACTCAAATAAAACTGGAATTTGCTATGGGGAAAACCAATTGTGTCTTCAAGCTTCACCAGTAAAACTGGTATTATCTGAGATCATTGAAAACAGTGACCAAATCTATCTGTAATTTAAATATGTCATTGGGGCCTCAGTGACTAGAGGACAATGTGTCGTTACAGGACCAAAGGTCAAAATAATGACCGCTGCTCTTATAAAAGAAAGACACTCACACATTTTCCTGGATATTGGCAGTTACAGGATGGAGGGATGGAAGGGCCCCAGTCTTTGTAACCTTCAATGAGACCGCAGCATTCCAACTGGAGGTGACACAAAGACAAAGGTTCAAAGCAGGTCCAGCAGTAATTGTTTTTTTTTTTTTGTATCATTTAGTAAAAAGTTGCAAAATTCTTTAAAATGTCATTAACACAAGGTGTAGCACTGATTTCTGACCTTTAGTTCGGTTTGGATTTGGAAGCTTTCACTACAGACTTCTTGTCCTTAATTCAAAGACAGGAGTTTCAGGGAGGCTTGTGGTGTCAGAAGAGGGTATTTTTATGAAAGCAACGGGCCTGAAGATTGCAACTGTAATGTGCCTAATTTTTTGTTTAAGAATAATGTATGCAACCCAACATTTCCTTCCTGAGGCAGGCAAAGAAAAAAAAATAAAAACAAAAACCAAACAACACTCACCAGTGGTCAGAGGTGACCACAAAACAAGTAATCGCAGATGTGTCTGGTATGCACGATTGACAACAAAGCACTTTCACACTAGTATAGTTTAGCTAGCACAGCTGCACTATGCTAGCTGTGAACAAAAAAGGCAAAAGTCAATAGCTTGGAGTTAGCTGGGGCACACTTTGGATCTTTTTAAAACTCAAAAAGTTAGTGTTTTTAACATAAAACATGCTTTTATGTTAGAATATCCTAACATACTGTAGATTCAGGAGTTGCTAAAAACTGACTTGGCTTATGGTTAATGATGCAAATTTAGCACTAATTAAAGGCTGAGACAAACAGGGCACAAATAAGACCTTTTTGATAATGTTACATTATAGTTTCTGTTTACAGGTCCAACACATTATAGGAAATGCAGTTCCACAACTAGCAACACTTATCAGTCAAATTAGAATGAACTACAACAAAAAGTCTACCAGGGTGTACCACGCCTCTTGCTCTATGGTAGCTGGAATAGGCTGCAGCCCCCTCCCCCCCCCCCCCCCTCAGGACACCT
>VUQR01036981.1:35233-52259 GCA_015108515.1 Hemichromis elongatus
ATAATTCTATTTTATATTACAGTGGAATCTACTGGACTGAACTTGAGTTTGTTTCTAAAGAGATTAAGCAAGTATATAATGGTCCATGTAACAGTTACCACAGAGAACCAAGGTTGTATTACCAAGGTGTTTGAGATGTTTGTACTGGAGATCTTAAACACTATTAAAAATTTGGCCCTAAAGTGAGGGAAATAGTTATTTCATTCCCTGCTGAAATGATAGGTTTTCTCACTTACAAAGAAATAAACTGTTTCATTTTACTGGTGACAGACCAGAAAGCCAGAAAAAAACAAATTGCATAAAAGTTTTTAAATGATTTGCATGTAAATGAGTGAAATAAGTATTCGATCGCCTGTAACCCAGGCAGAATTCTGATTCGCACAGATTTGTTGTATCACAATCGGTCAATCGATTGCAAATACTCCTGATCTCAAGGGTATCTGTGTAAATCACAGCTGTCCACAGAATCCCTTTCTTCCATTCCAACCTGCCCACCACCATGGGAAACACCAAATAGCTTTCAAAGGATGCCAGAAACAAGATTGTAGACCTGTGCTGTGTTTGGAGGAAGATAAATGCTGTATATGACTCAAAGAACATCTTCCTAAAGTTAAGCACAGAGTTGGAAACATTATGCTTTGTGGGTGTTTTTCTGCTAAAGGTATACAGGATGGCTTCACCGCATAGAGGGGGTGTACCATTCAATGTACCATTCAATGTACGAGAATTTCCTTCCATCAGACAGACAGAGCATTGTAAGTGGGTCATGCATGGATCTTCTAGCATGACAATGACCCAAAACATGCTGAGAAGAATCAAAGGGGTGCATAAAGAAGAAGCACATTAAGGCCTACCCAGTCTCCAAATCTCAGTCCAACAGAAAAAATGGGGAAGGAGCTGAAGCAGCAGCCAAGGAACCTGAAGAATTTAGAGAGTTTCTGTAAAGAGAAGTGGGTCAAACCTCCTCCTTTGACGTATGCAAACCTGGTGACCAACTACAACAGACATCTTATCACTGTGATTGTCACCAACAATTATATCATGTTTAGCTTAGGAATCAAATACTTTCATTTCACTCAAGGACATGCAAATCAAGTTTTCACTTTTATGTCATGCGATTTTCTGGATTTTTGGTTGATATTCTGTCTTTCTCATTTAAAATGAAACTATCATGAAAATAAATTCAATTCGATTTTATTTATATATGCCTACTGGTGGTGGTCAGAGTGGCGCCAGTGTTCGGCAGCCTCGCCTCTGTCAGTGCGCCCCAGGGCAGCTGTGGCTACAATGTAGCTTGCTATCACCAGTGTGTGAATGTGTGTGTGTGTGAATGGGTGGATGACTGTAATGTAAAGCGCTCTGGGGTCCTTAGGGACTACTAAAGGGCTATATAAATACAGACCATTTACCATTTACCATATAGTGCCAACAACAACAACAACAACAACAACCATAACAGCAATGGTTGCCTAAAGGCACTAATTAGTAGTGATGGGAATTCCGGCTCTTTTTAGAGAACCGGCTCGGCTCACTAAAAAGAGCCGGCTCTTTCGGCTCCGAACCAGCTCTTCAGGTTGTTTTGTTGCTTTAATTAATTTATTATCATCAAACAATATAAAATTATGCACAAAGGAATTGCTAATATAAAAATTTGTTTTTTTATATATGTTCATATATAAATATATACGGTGGCCCATAGGGACAAAAGCAAAACTCCAAAGCACAAACTTTCTGAATCCTTTATCGTCCGCAACTGAAAATAGTTGTGATTACCATACCTTTCTAATATGACAATGTTGTCTCTTGTTGTTGTCCCTGGCCCTCTTTCTCTCTCTTTCCCTCCCGCTCTGTTCCTGTGCTACTGCAAGCGTAACTACCACTCCTCCCCCCTCTGCTCAGCGCAAGCACAAGACTCACGTGAGGAGTGAAGCGAAAAAAAAAGGTTGAGAGAAAGAAAAAAACAAAACAAAAACCACAGCTCCCAATAAGGAGCCGGCTCGCATCGTTCACTTCAAAGATCCGGTTCTAAGAGCCATTTCGTTCGCGACCAACACATCACTACTAATTAGCAGGCTGTCCATTTATATGGACAAACGTACAAATTCAGCAGGGGATCAAATCATCATTACCTCCACTGTATGAGCAGCTATCGAAGTAACATCTGCTTACTTTTTTCTGAATATTATACAGTTGTGTCTTGTTGGCTTTGCTTGTTGTAGTGAGTGGCATCATGGACAGCAGCTTGGACTCTTCATTGACCACATGTTTCTGAAGAGAGAGAAATCAACATTAACATCTTTTCTTAGCATATGAGGACCATAGCAAAAGCTTTTTTTAGCAGCTTTCAGAGACGTTTTTTTGCAGGGCCTTCACGTAATGCCATACCTCATAAATATCTTGGTAACTTAGTGCTGCTTTAACAATTATTGTTTGACTGGCTGCTGCCATCCCAGCTGCATACTGCACACAAACAAAATCAGTAAAAGTTTTAGTGGCAGAGAAATTAAACGAACGACTTTATAATGCAGGCACGCAGGCGCAGATGCGCAGTTGCAACACAAGCACACTTTTACCAGAATAAAACACCATCTCTTCTCTTTGAAGGCTCCAAACACGCCGAGCACTGAGAGCAGCATGCAGCCAATCTCTATCACATACAACATCACTACGGAAACAGTAGACACCATCTGAAGAGGGAAAAACCACAATGGTGTTAAAATGATACACCGGCTAGACTTGTCACTTTCATGTAATGAATAAGCCTTGGATCCAGCATTTGTGGAAGATTTCACCGGACCTGAATTTCACTTACACTTAACACTCATTTTTAAGGTTTGTTCGAGGTTAACAGTCGCAATTGCACTCAAAAGGGTGCACTGAGCATGAAGATTGTTCACTGTCTTCCTCAAGGACACTGATGAGACGCCTGTGTAAATCCCCAGGTGGCATTATAGCCATCTTCAATAAATGCATACATTGGAACCATTTTTATCTAGTCAGCAAAAAAAAACAAAGAAAAAAACCCAATCAATAAGAAGTCAGTCTTACTTTTCCAGTTTGTAAGAGATCTCGATGATGAGCCACTGTCATTGTCAGAATGAAGAAGCAGAGCGCCTTTGGAGAGAACGAACACAAACATGCACCAGCTGTGAGTTAAGTGGATTGTCACAATGCATGGTGTAAGGCTCCAGAGGATTGACGAATGAAATAAATATTTGAGGTTAATAATAAGTCTGCTTGTTTTGCAGCTCGGGGAATGTTTAACTGCAAAGATTCCCAGTTTGCGGTTTAAATCACGGGTGTCACTTCTTAAAGGAGCAGCAGCTCCTTTAAGTGCAGATGGAAGGCAGAAGTACTGAACAGCAAGGTAACAGCACAGCAAAACAGCAGGCCTTTACATGTGACTCAGCTGGGAAAACACAGCGCACTGTAAACATTACCAATGTGAGAATACTGCATATGTGATTTGAAGGGAAGATGCTGGGGGGTGGAGATGGACACATAAGGGTGGCTGTCCTTATATTAGGGCAAAAACTCGTCACAATGGCGATTTCACCCCCATTTCTGATGACTTCTTAGAGTATAACCTTAAAAACATATTGGAAAAACCATTCAGCAAACATTGCAGTACACTCAACTGGATACGCGTGGTATACATACAAAACAGCAGTTTGATTAAGATTAATTGATCTGACTGGGAACACGACAACAAACGAACTACTTAACCTTATAAAAAGATATCAAAAAGGCCCCTGGGTTGTGAATGCATTGATTAAAATTTCCTACCATATGGACTGAATTTGCAAAAATAAACGGCCTTTTCAGGGTCGTTTTATCCGCCACCACGACCACCGCGCTCCGCTGCATTCTGCTGCTGCTCCCCCGGGCTTTAAAACGCCCTTTTACATGGAGAAAACGTTAAGGATGTGGACCTGGGACCGTAGCAGTCAGGGCATCTGTCTGCTGTATCCGCACAGGACGTCACTGTGATGTGCTGGATGAGGGGTCTGTGCCGCTTTCAGGTGCATTCGGAAATATTGGAATCCGGGAGAAATGCTGAGCTTAACCGCAGTTAAAGGCACAGTGGCTCCTACCACATGGCCACAGCTAGCATCATAACCTCTGAACAAAACCCAGTAAGGCAGGCTAATTTATTTATTTATGTTAATCTGTGCATGTTAACTAGAATACGCCAGGTTTGCTGAATCCATATAGGCATACAAATATGTATATATATATATATATTTTAAAGGGATGATTTAGGATTGAAACACCTTAGCTTAATATTCATATCATAACTAATATTTGCATACACACGATTCATAATGTGTACTTGCTATTGTGTATTTGCTATATAACTAAAAGTCTGCACTCTTTAGCCGGATTGCTGCTTTGTTAACCTGCAATGATCCAGTCTTAGGTCTAACATAGCTTATTGGTAGTCTTGGATTATGCACACACAGAGAATATTATGCATTGTGATATGTATTTATTTAAAATTTAAAATACAGTTGAATTTTAGCTATAGCTTATTTTAATCAAGCCTTCGCTGTGATAATTATATAAAAAGCCTCTTACATGCTCTTAGCTGTTTGAAAAGAACAGAATGCTTCCCACTACTCTGTGCATTCACACACAACAGCACAATGTAAAACAAAAATACTGTATCTTACCTGTAAAAATGACAAAAAGAAAGTACACACTTGTTTTATGTATTACAGTAAGATATAATACAAAGTCATATGGTCCTTAAATGGACCAAATAATCCTTTTTCGTGATCTTTAATTATGAAAATACAGTCTGAGATGAACTGCAGGCCATGGCATTACACCATGTCATTAATTATTTACCAAAAATTATAGCAAAATGCAGATGCAGTTTTTGAAAGTACACATTAGCATTACACCCATGGGTTTTTTCTGCAGCCACTGAGCTGAATACGAACTCCTCTGTGTACCTAAGTGTTCTAAAGTCAAATGTGAGGACATCCATCTGAACGGCTAAAGCTTGGCTGAAAATGGGTCATGCAACATGATCATGATTCCAAGCACAGCATCGAATCTACAACAGAATGCCTGTAAAAGGTGCTGCAATGACCCAGTCGAAGTCAAAACCTCTACTTCAACCTCTCTTAAGGTGAGATCTTAAGAGAACTGTGCATAAATCAGTGAACCGAAGCTATTATTATTATTTGATATGCAAAATCTTACAGTGCACTTCCTCTTTCCAATCACTGTATACACCTAAAATGTAAATAGCCGTGAATTTAAGTATAATACTTATACGAATGTCCTTAGTTTTAAAAATGTAATATTCTCTGACTTTCACCAGACATATTGTGTGTGTAGATGGTCAACAGACTCCATTTCCCAGAATCCAACAATGATGCAGGGCTGGGTTACTTGAGAAAAGCAGGTAGAGCAGGTTTCTATTGTTACGACAGGTGCTCTAAACAGCGAAAAAGAAAACAGGAAGAACTGGTGAGGGAAGAAAATAAAAGGGAGGGAGAGAGTCAGGTGGAGGAAACACAGTGACACGTGTGTGAAAGAGCAACAGGTGTATTAGACTACCTGGACTACGGACACACATCTTTAAAAAATTTTATTTTGGAGGAATCTCTTCTTTGCTGCAACAGCCAGAACCTGTTCAGAGGGGCAAAAGGACGCGATGCGTGTTTGTGCTGTTTTTTGCTGGGGGCTAAAAAGTGGGTCAACACCTGAGAAGGAGCTGAAAAGAAAAGCAGACGGTTTTGTTTGAAAGAACAGAAGAGGGGCAGACTGAACTAAAAACAGAAGAAATGCAGAATTACTGGGAACATTTTTTGAACGACTGGATGTCTTGTCTGAGGCTTTTTTAACCTTCGAACTGCTCTCTATCTTGACAAACCTTCCTCCATCAGTAAACTGGTTTAGCAGGGCGTATTTACCTAAATCTACTCTGCTGGTGGAAATCTAGCCTGCTTACCAGCTATAGATTTTGTTAGTAGAAGCCGGGGCATTTTTTTTTTTTCAGTTGTTCCTTGTTGAAACTTTGAACGCACCAGAAGTTTAAGATCGGTATTCCTTCGTGTGTGAGTGAGTCTTGATTTAAATTCAAAGATAACCCAGCATCTCTTTCACTCAAAGGCAACCCATTCCTAGCAATCTTCAGTGGTGGAGGGATCATTTCCTTCCATTTATTCCAAGGAAAAGACACACACAATGGAGATGCCAGCACCTGAACATGATGATACGTTTGACTTCCTGTTTAAGTTAATCCTTATTGGAGACTCAAATGTGGGGAAGACCTGTGTCATTCAGAATTTCAAGTCTGGGATTTTCTCAGAGAAACAGCAGAACACCATCGGAGTAGATTTCACTGTACGGACACTGAACATTGAGGGGAAGAAGGTGAAGGTGAGTTCCCCTTAATGTGTGCTAAAGTGTGTGTGTGTGTGTATGTGTAAAAGCCACAGAGAATTAAGTTAGGTTAAAAAAAAATCCAAAAATAAAGTTGCTAGCCAGCTAGTTAATCCATCCATTTGAAGTTACTTTGCTGGGTCCATATGCTGTTGATTGGGTTAAATATATCATTTAGGACAGGTCTGCTCGTGTCACGAGGAGTGAAGAACACAGAGGAACACAAATGAATGAAACAATAGGTCTTTTAAATGTGCAGATGTGATGAACTTCTCTCAGTTTCTCAGTAAATGACATAACAATGGGGAGTTGTTCAGTTACAGTGCGAGTTACTGTAGGCTGAGTTGTAAACGGGTCACGTCAGCCACTCACACGAAGGACCTGTAGTTCAGGTTTCTCTGCTTGACCTTTTGTATGAGTAAAAATAAAGTTTGACTGACTTCTCTGTACTGTTATTACACACAAAAATGGAACTAATTGTTTGGGTGGATCGTGATCGCGGTGATGTACTTCTGGTCTACTTGGATAAATACATCTAGCTCCTTATTCATACAGTTAAGTTGTGGCTTATGCATGGTAAACTGCTCATTTACTATCTGCACTGATCAGTAAACACAGACATGGTAGTGTAGCTTTTTAAGCCTCATGTTTGTTCCCCTTTGTTTCTAACTAATTTCTAACTTCATCAATCACAGGGGAAGAAACAGTATGTCATTCGGGACAAACACGCAAATACACTTACAGTAACGGAAGTGTTTGGTGGTCAAACAGATGGTTGAATAATAAAATGCCATAGCATGTGTTCTCTTCTTAACTAATGGATCATCTTTTTAAAGCTAGGGGAAATATTACAACTATCTGTGCTACAAATACTGAAGTATTAACAGAGCAAGGATGTGGTCTATTTCTAAAAACAACCACGCAAGGAGAAGTAGTTCAACTTCAATTGGCAAGTTTCAACTCTTGATGTTTAATGATTCGGTGTTAACTGGTATCATTGAGTCTTCTGAAGTCTTTCTATTTTTCACTTCAGCCAGTCTGTTTTTAACCATCTGCAACTCATAGTCTAGGTTCATCTTAAAGATTCAATCATAAGTAGTTTTCTAAGACCTTTTAATTTTGGAAGCCAGAGATTTCATAATTCAGACTACTGATATATAAAAAAAAAATCTTAGTTATTATTCATTCTGATACCACATTTGTATGAAGAAGAAGAACTAATAATTAATTTCTTATAAATTCTTTTGTTGAGTTCTTCTGTTTTTGAAATGGTACACTTTTCATATCATGTGAATTAAGGCAGCAAAGCATGTATTTAAAAGTCACTACTAGGAGTCACAAAAAGAGGCCGTTCACATCTACATAAAAGAGTCATTAGCCAGTTTTAAAGGCATTGAAGATTTATGTCAGCATCATATGCATGTAGAGATTTATGTTCAGAAAAGATCTGAGCTTTTATTCTGTTATAGCCTATGTCTATAATCTGCATTAAGTATAACCATCACATAGCATTAAAACAAATGAGATGGGGTTGGTGAGTCTCATTTGTTACTATGACAGTTGTTACCATACTAACAAGGTCTGTCTGGTCCTCGGGGACCGTTCTTCAGGGAAAGACTAATGAGTGTTCAACTGTGTGAGCAATTATGTGTGTGTAGGTGGGTGGTCCAGATAGTACTCGTGTTGTTGGGGGGCTCCACTTCACATTTTGATTTGAAAAGATTAATATCTGTGTCCACTGAGGTGCCTTGCTCTAGGTGGGAATTTTCATGTTTCAAAATTCTGATACCGTTATTTGGAGTAACTACTTCACTCATACAGAGCACTGAGAACAAAAACCTTAATCCAGAAATGATTGTCTCTATAGTAATAATCCTCTTTATTTTACTGTGATACTATCGTCCTGTAATTTCCTAAATCTGATTTATTGTTGCAGATGCAAGTATGGGACACAGCAGGTCAGGAGAGGTTTCGTACGATAACCCAGAGCTACTACCGCAGCGCTCACGGTGCGGTGATTGCCTACGACATCACACGGCGTTCAACTTTTGACTCAGTGAAACACTGGATAAAAGAGGTGGAGCTATATGGAGCAGCCAATGTGGTTCTCGTCCTCATAGGTGAGTATTGACAGGACTGATAATGACTAAAAGCATTTAAGAAATAAACATTTCTGGATATGCTATTAGAATGAATACTGGGAATTTGATTACAATAATAGAGAGCCTGTTCTCCTGCAGTTCCTGTGATATGCAAGCCACTTTGCAACCCAGCCAACTCTGTTTTTGTTCTCTCTAACTTAATGTCCTATCTTTACTAATATTGTATTTATTATTCTTATGGTATCTATTATGTTTCTATTGTTCAGCACTTTGGTCGGCCTTGTGTGTTTTTAAAGTGCTATATAAATAAACGATTTAATAAACGTTTGATTTTATTATTTAAATTAGGTGCACGGTAATATTAACGGAATCTGTACATCGCTTAGCTTCCTTATTTTCTGCAATTAGGCAATAAATGTGACCTGGAGCAGGAACGAGAGGTTCAGTTTCAAGAAGCCTGCAATCTGGCAAAACAAAACGGCATTCTCGCTGCACTAGAAACATCTGCAAAGGTAATTCACGTTATAATCAACAGATGTGACCATTTAAAGATGATGATAATTGTTATGCAGAGCTTTTTTTTTTGCATTTTTCTAGGATAGTCAGAATGTGGATGAAGCCTTCATGCTGATGGCCAGAGAGCTGCTGTCTCGTAATGGCCTTAACGTGCAGCCCGAGGACTTCGAGAGCAAGGAGACACCTCGAGTTCTGCTGCGAGCCAACTCTCGGCCAATCAACGGGACCATAAGTGCCAATACACAAGCGCCAGAAAAAAAGTCATGTTGCTGATTTAAATGCAGACAAGACAAGAAAAGGGACCAATGTTGGCAGCATGAGAAAGATGGAGCTGAAGAACTGAAGGAGATACATCAAAGTATGAATGGGAACAAGGGCGAGCACAGACTCAAGAACATCCAACAATCTCTGCATCAAGGGGATTCGGGCAATTATCAGAAAATAATTGCTTCAAAAACAAGCAAGAAAATAACCAGTGTACTTTTTTTGGTGACTTACCCGACCTGAAAAATAGTTGACCAGTTTTTTTTAATTTAGGGAATAACAGAGTGGTGATGGGAGTAATCAGTGTTGCTGGAAAGTTACAGTAAACTTTTCTCGTTCATGTCAACCATTAATTGGACTGCTTTCGTCTCCCATTTAATCACTTTTTATTTCCAAATGATGTCATGAGGCTACTCAAAAATGAATCCAGTTATTCATTTATAAACTGAAGGGCTATTATGGCTGGTTTTTACAAGTTACAATTATACCTACTGGGAACAAATGTGCAATCAGTAAAACACAAAAAAAAGTCCCAATCTTCTTTCTTTCTTGTATTTTTTTTGTTGACGTTTTTTCCTCGTGCCTTTATATAGTTTTTGGAAAGAAATTAGGTGTTGTTATGAAATCCTATTAGAGGACTGAGTATTTCACCCAAGTGACTTCTCGTGTTGTCTCTGTAATGAGCTGTTATCCTCTGCTGCTGCAATGTGTTTGAAAAAGTCCAGAGGGGGTCTGCTATGAGCCAAAACACTGTGAATAATGTCATTTTTAAGCCCTTGTTTTTAAGATAAAAACGATACATGCATAATGATATCTTACGTGCTTATAAATGTCTGTGACAGGTTGTTGATGTGCTTTAATGCTTGTGGAAAAAATGAAACTGGCTTTAATGAACGATGTTCTAAGCTTCTGAAATTTTACTGAAGGTTGTTTTTTTCCCCAAGATAAATCCTTATTTGTAGTGTGCTAACAATGGTGATCCTGAGAGTATGAAGACCTAGAAATTAATAGAAATTAATATAGTTCGCAATTAATACAATAATTCATAGTTGCTTTAAGGTTGCCAAACCTTTAGGTCGGCTGTGCTGACAAATACTGACTGGATGCCTTCCTTATGACTGAACTACTTTACTGTGAACACAAGATGGCACTGTGCTGTTACACGTCGTACATAAGGTAGGCTGATTGTTCATGGACTTAAAGACTAAGGTAATTTAAAACATCTGTCAGTGCACTAACAAAACAATTAACCAAGTTTATATGAAAACCAGGAGGCAGGAAAAAGCCTCATTCGCCCAAAGGCAGAACCACGCCAAGACTACTTCCTCTAAACCAAGCTGACGGGGTCAAAACCAGGATGCAAAATTGGCAGACCTCACTGAAACACCAGCCTTGAAGCAATGTAACAAATGCTATGCAGATTTTCACTTTCTGACCATAAATACGCATCCGTGTTTGTTGATTTGGTTATCCAGTGCTTAAAAAAACCATCCAGGTGCATCTGACAAGCAACAAATTATAAATACGTGTCAGTTTTGTTTTTTCTCCTTGGTCCAGTCTGCGATATATTCTTTAAGAGTTAATTATTGCTTGGATTATCATTTCTTTGCGCGCAGCCTGGTTTAAAAGCAGTTAGATTGCCATCAACTGTGCTCGCTTCCTTTCTTTTTACTCAGTTTAGTCTGACTAGTTAGCTTAATCTTTGTCATCTGTAATGTAATGGACTGTGTTGTCATTATGGTTTAACTGCATGTGCTGTTCAATTTATACAGTACTGAGCAAAATTCTTGAGCCACCCATCAATTCTTTATATTTTGTCTCAAAGGAACCAGACTTTGTTCTTATATTCTAAAGTGGTGCTTTTTCACTCATTTTCAATCCTGTCCTTATTTCTCACCAGAAAAGTTTTTTTTTTTTTTTAATTTTTTTTTATATCAAGTCATTTAACAAAGACCTATGAATCATTCAAGCTTAAGAAGGAATCTAAGTCAAAGGATGAACCAGTTTTTTGTCTATGTGCAACAGATAACTTAGCAGAGAACCAGTTTTTAAATTGTATAACTTCACTTCACTTTGTTACTGGCAGGCTCTATTACAAACACATTTGTTCCCAATTTTTTAGGTGAATCCATTAAAAATTCAAACAATAACACAGATCAACAGGCATAAAATTGTAATTTTGCAACAACACGGTGATTCACAAACCTAAAATCCATGAAATTAGACAACTGGAGGAGAAAAGAAGTGTTCGGTGTAAAAAAAACTATCCACAGCAGATGAACAGTATCTGAAAACCATGCCCTTAACAAATAAAAAAAGTCCAGTAAAGACCTGAAACGGGACACAGTCTCGGTGGAAAGGTGGCTGTCAACAAGCCATTCTTATGAATGAATAAACTGAAGATCACTGCAAACAGATCTTACAGAGAGATAAATCCAAATTTGAAACTTCTGCTTCAAATAATTACTACATACAGAGAAATCAAGGGAAATGGTGTCTTCAGCCATCTATAAAACACTCTGGAGGCTCTGTGGTGGTTTGAGGCTGCAATTTTATGGTGTTGGAGATCTTGCCTATATTGATGGAATTATGAATTCAGAAAACTAGCATTGGATTTTGATCCACCATGCAATACCATCTACAAAGCATCTAAAAAGCATCTAATTAGCAGCAGCTTCATTTTTCAGCATCTCAAACACACTACTACACAGCAAAAGCATACTTCAATGGAAACGCACAGAATGGAACTCTGAATTCACCTCCCCAGAGTCTGGACCTCAACATTATTAAAACAGTGTGGGATCATCCTGAGAGAGAACAGAAGAAAAGCCAACCATCACCCAAAGAGAAGCTTTGAATGTCCTTCAAGAAGCCTGGAGAACTATTCCTGAAAATTACTTAAAGGAAGTTTTCCTATAAGAGTTCAGGGTGTGTTGAAGAATACCGGTGGCCACACCAAATATTGACTTTAAAGCTCGCTAGACTTCTGCAAACACACATTTCCCATTTTCCTAGACTTTTGCACAGCATTGTTTGCATGCTACCTGCTCCATTCTCTTAAGTTTTAACCCTGTTTTAGTTTATTTTTTGCTTCCTCTATTCTCTAATGGCCTTTAATTGTGTTCTTTTATATTTTATAGCCTTTTAATGGCTAATTTAACATTTGGCCCAGGGCAAAAAAATAGCACATTTATACTAATGGTGATTAATGTGCCTTGTCCTTGAAAAAAACAAACATCCAATTGTATTTGGTTCATCTTGGGAATAATTACATTATGTGTTTAAGAAAAAAATATACATAAAAAATACATTACAAATTTAAGCTTCTTGGTACCTTTTGAATCAATCACCATTAATCCCTAGGGATTCATAAAATATTCTGATTACATTATATGAATCATTTTTCATTGCTTGGCAGTCTCCAGTGGTGATCACTAAACAGCAAGAACCTTCTCATCGTGTTGGCCGTTTCTATGTGTTGTTTGCATACTCTCTCTGTACCTGTGTGTGTTTCTTCACAAAAATAGTCTTTTATTGAACTGGTGAAATGTTTAGAGAGCACAATGTCCCTTGCACATTTTTAGCTGAAAATAGCTGCAGTGCCCCCCGCCATAAGCAGCTAATGATATAGAATATGGAGCGCTTTAGCAATAATCATTTTTATGATCCTTGATACATTACCTGCAATGTATCTTGAAATGTCATGATCTCTTGCCGTCAATCACACAGTAAAACACATTTTCAGAAACCCCCCCCCCAAAAAACAACAAATTTTATTTCCAGACAAAAGCATACATTAATACCAAAAGACCAAAAACTACTTTTTTAGAAGAAAAAAGTATATCCTGAAGTCAAAATTAAAATTACTCTAAGAGAGAAAAGTGATAAACAAAAAAAAACTCAGAGAAAATGTTTCTGCAACCCATACAAGACAGGGATGCTTCATCCCTAAAAGCCAAAGTAATGGATTTTAAAACAAAACAGAGTTCCTTCTTTTATTAAGTCGTTGTTCAGCTGCTTCTCAGACATCCATTTCAATCTTTTTGTATCCGTTTCTACCAGTGCCCTGAGCCATTTGCATTTTAGCTCAGCCTGATGATTTTAAATTTATTTGGTGCCTTCCTTTTCAGGTGCTGTGGAAGATTTGCACCCTGTCCATCATTATTGTCCATCCCTGGCTTCTGTGCATCATTTTCTGACTGTTCTTGTCCCCCCTGTCCTGTATCTGTACCTTCTGTTTGTTTATCTACAGGACATTCCCCGTTGTAGGTCTTAACGTAATCCGCGACACGCCAGCCCTTGAACTCCGGCGGCCCTGAGCAGATCAAGCCACTGTGATGGACGCCAGGATGGTGCTTGAGCCAGTAATTTAGGTAGTGGATGTTGTAGTCGCAGAACCACGGGTTGTTGTCCAGCGAGAGCTTCCGTAGGAAGTAGAGGTCCTCTAGTACACTGTACTGGAAGTATTGGAGACTGTTGTTGGAGAGGTCCAGCTCACGGAGGTACAGCAGGCCTGCAAATGCACCTGGGAGCAGGGAAAAGTGCAAACTAAATTAGTCTTATGTTGGCATTCATGAGGTTTAAAGATCCATTTAAGACTCAGCAGAGAATAAATACGCACAAAGAAATTGCCACTCTACCATAGTATCTCACAGTCTTTGACATATTTTTTGGCTTTTAGACTGTTTCAGGTTATTGTGATTGATTGATAGATTTTTTGAAAAGAATAAACCAAATCTTACAGCCATTACAAATGCATGAATAAACAAACTTGATTAATAAAAAGTTCAGGTATTTTTTATAAAAGTTGGGATGCGGTGTAACATTTAAATCAAGAATGCAATGCTTTGAAAATAATAATAAACTTTTATTTTATTCACAGTTCTAACTTCTCAACAAACCTGGGTCTACTGGGTCACATTTTTGGTTTCGTGCTGTGCCAAATTTTCTCAGTTGGTTAAAGCAGCGGTCCCCAAACCCCGGGCCATGGACCAGTACCGGTCCGTGAGTCGTTTGGTACCGGGCAGCGATAGTTGAGGTTTGGGTGCGAAATTTATGGTTTTCAGGTTTTTTATTGCTTTTTGTCATTAATATTTATTGTTTTTATCGTTAAGTCTTTCCCAGTGTGTTATGAATATATTTCCTTTTTTTTGGTACTGGTACTGGTTTTATTTTGTTGTATTCATCCGCGACACCTTAAAGGCCGGTCCATGAAAATATTGTCGGACATAAACCGGTCCGTGGCGCAAAAAAGGTTGGGGACCGCTAGGTCAAAGGCCTGACACCAATTATGACATCTGAAGTTTAGCATTGTCTTACTTAACATATGCAAGACCTTAAAAAGATGCCATCTGGATAGGATTGCATGTTGCTCTAAAACTTGTATATATCTTTCAGTATTGATGGTACTTTTCCAGATGTGCAAGCTGCCAAGGCCAGTGTCCCTGTATAGACACTGAATTTCAGCTGGCCTTCATGGCGTACAAAATCAAACATTTTAAGTTAAAATGTGACTGCTGACATTCTAAAATGTTTCCAGTCACTGTTAGATGTCTGCTTTTCTAATGTGTGCACGTGTATGCCCATGGATCCATTTTCATTGGAAGTAATGGGACAGCAGAGACCATTTCACGCTCTCCAGCCTTTGGCCAGGCTTTGATCTTTACAGAGCGGAAGAGAGGAGGGGAGGGAAAAAGGGAGGAGGAATGTATAGAAGTAGAGAACTAAGAAGGATGGGATTGTTAACATTGGAAACTTGAAAAAAATAAGGATGAAAAAAGTTTTTTTTTAGTTTGGTTTGGTGTTGAGATTCTTTCAGTGTCTATATAAGCTTTATGAACATTTAACTCCAAGAACAACACAGAGTAAACTATAGCAGAGGAAGGAAGTGTAATAAAGGGGGCAGGGATGCTCTTCTTTCACCTCCTCCTCCCATGGCTTATCTCTGGGCTCATGAGGCTTGAGGCTCTCCCAAATCCCAATACTATTCATATGCTTGTTGGAGCCACAATGACCACATTCATGCTACTTTCCCAGGAACTGAAATACACAGATCCTTTCATCCAACTCTCTGCCAGAATGTCTGAAGCATATTTCCTAAAGGCTAAACTGTTTATTAGGGACACTTACCTTTTCTTCCATGATCTTCTAGAGATCCTAATCTAAAAATCTAAACTTACGGTTGCGATTCGGTCACTGAATGTTCACTTGCAGAAATAATGCCAGCTGGATAAACTGACTGTCAGAAGAATTTGCATGGTGAAGGAACTGACCTCCCAGCCCATTGTTCCTTCAGTGGGCTAGTTATGGTTCTTGTGCAAATGTACTGTTTATAAGGTTGGGGAAACATGCAGTCAGCTGAGACTGAAGAAGCCACTTGGATGAGTGATGAAACATTTCTCCCACAGAAAACGCTAAGTCGAGATGAACAGAATCAACCTTTGGGGATAAACTGACTTAGTTAAAGACCATTAAGAACTTTTTTTAAACATGGGTGGGACCCTTTACGTTAACATTTTCTAAGATATAAAGTTATTAGTCTGAGGAAAATTAGGAAAATTAGCCTTTAAGTACACTACATTATCCTGTGACTATCTAATTACTGCTTTGTGCACTCTGGGGGCTTTGCCTAGAAAAGCCACAACAATCTGGCAAAACAATCGGCCAAAAGCCTACCATAAAAAAATTACACATGAAAAAATAACACATGCCATGTGTCAGATTTTTTTTTTTTTTCACGTTGCATTTTCATTCATGCTTCTTTTCTCTTTGGCCATCCTTCTCCATGAAAAGCATAAATAAACAATTTCCTTTTTTTTTAAATACACTCTGAATGTTGACATGATTAAAAAGAGGGTTTGAGAATTTAAACCACATGTCACTGGCAATCACAAGCTCTCACAATTATAATGAATTTCTGTTTGAGTTTCCAGAGAATTTTCAGCACAGTGGGGTGAGCTGCAGTAGATTGTTTGCATGTGCCGTTGCAGGATAATGAAGCTTTTTGAATTTGCCTCTTGGGCACATCATTAGCTTGGTGAGATTAATGATTGTGCACTTTTTTAACGGTACTCCTCTATTTCTTAGCCCGAATTTGTATTCAGAATAACTTCTCATCTAGTTCAATATGATTGACCTCTGAAACCCACGTTTTATTAGATTTTTCAAATAGTCAGAACCATTCCTTTAATCTCTACTTAGCATTTCATGTTCAATATTTGCATATTTTCATAAAAATTGCTTTTTTCTCATGAACTATCAGGTAATTGCCCCTAGAGTCCTGGAGCACTAGCGTTGTATTTTGGAGTTTGCGTGTGTTTTGGAATTTTGTACATGCTTTGTCTCTATGGGCCACTGTACATATGTGCCTCTGAAGTAAGGAAATGATTTTGGAACTTACTTAACTGCAGTGTGACTGATTTATTAGTAAACTGCATTGCAATTTTTTGCCTCTGGAGGCCAGTTATGAGTAGTTGTATTTATGAGATGAGATGAGAGATACTTTATTAATCCCGAAGGAAATTATGGTTACAGCAGGCAGCATGCTAGTTGGCGCATGCGCACTTACAAAGGAACCTTCCGACCAAACATACACAGACATCACATAGGGACACAGGTCAGGGAGGTAGGCTGATAGGAATAAACAGCGAAAATACACAACATGAGGTGAGGGGAGGAGAAAAAGCTCCACCCAGACTGAGCTCCTATGGGAGAACAGTTTGAGAACAGAATGAATGATGAATAAA
>VUQR01036982.1:0-13125 GCA_015108515.1 Hemichromis elongatus
CTGCAAAAGACTTTTTAATTCTCCATAGCTGATGGATGCAGAATTGCACAGTGCACAGTTCCACTGGACTTGAGTTGATTGTATTTGTTGCTGCTGATATAGTTTTATTTTTGAGTGCCCAGCTCATATATACTTTTAAACAGGAGAGTGTAAATGTTACTGGACATTCTTGTGTAATTGCCACTGAATAATTTATGTTATACTTTGTTATTGCTACACAAGAATATTTATTTTATTATTATTTTACATTTACAACTTGTTTTTTTCTGGGGTCCTCGTGGCCCCCCATCCAGGAGCAGTAGGCTGTGGATCTCTTAAGATCTCACTGTTGGGTTTGTAATGTCACGCTACTCCTACATTTCTGTCTTGTTCAAAGATAAGATATAAAACAAAGTTCAAAGCTAATCGACCTGTGTGTTCTCCTTTTTAAAAAAATAAGAATCGATAAAGAATCGAATCGTTAAAGAGAATCGAAAATGGAATCGGAATCGTGAAATTCTTATCAATACCCATCCCTAAAACAACCCGCAAGAAACCTAAACTGGGGACAGCAAAACATGCATCTGGAAACTTGGAACTAACTACCTAGAACCTGGAAACCTCGCTGGAGACACACCAGGGATGATACACAGAATGATACGCAGACGCTCTGACGAAGAACAGAGGTGCCCACACACAAATAAACACACAAGGTAACAAGGAAATGGCACAGAGGAGGGAGAAAGAGCTGAACCTAATTAGAAAAGACGACGGGGAAGCAAAACAGAATAGATGACCTGAGACACGGACCTTCAAAGTAAAACAGGAAATACAACCGGCTCAAGGGCATGGACTTGAAACTACACAGGGCACACAGACTACAGGGACCAAAACCTAAGAACTAGAAATACAAATCATCACACTAGCAGTCAAACCCCAGATATAAATAAAGATCAATAATAATACACAACCAAGGTCACCGGCCCAGGACCGTGACATCATGATGACATTCGTCTGAAACAAACAGCTGAAGTTCAAAAAGCATCCATGTGTGGGCTTTGAGGCAGGGCTCGTCGAAAACGCAGACAAGTGTTGCTACGTTTTGAGGGTAAAACGGTGGCTGTAGGTTGAAAATTCGGGTCACAGCAGCAGGTTAGACACCAAAATTTCAGCCGAGGTTTTCTGCATGTCTCACTCTAACCTCACTTTAGCTCTCCCTTTCACATGAATGGGGAGAGAGTTGAGAGAATTTTTTGAACAGTTTTGACCATAATTTTGACCGTTGTATGACTACAATGACAATAAAGTCTCTTAATCTTTATAACTGAAAAACTGTAAAAGGTACAGTGTAAAAACATATGTTAGTTTTGAAGGCACAGTCGCAGTGCTAGTCGATTTGGTGTCTGTAGGACAAATGGTGTGGGAGAACAGCCGCCTGAAGGAAGAGGAGTGACAGCAGAAAAGAGAGCGAGTACTGTCTCTCCATTCAAAGTCAAAATTTAAAAAATTTGAATAGAAGCACACAGTGCATGAACGAACCGCTCCTTTTGAGGTATAAAGGTGTATCTATGACAACCGGTGTGAGACTACTTACTGGATAAAAAAAAAACAATAAATAACCCCACTAATTATTCAGGACCTCTCAGGTCTGTGGAGGTTTACACAGACTGTGGACTGACATCCTCCTAACTCTCTGTTCAGCCTAGGGTGGGACAAATCACAGCTTCATTTTTTTACATAGTCCAGACTATTTACATGAAATACAGTAACACCAAATGTGTGTTTGGGCCAACAGGAGAAGGAGGTGACCATCACTATGCCTAACGGGGAAACGTCAGTGGCAACAGTTCGAATCTGGAATGAAACAGTGTCCAATCTGACACTCATGGCTCTGGGCTCCAGCGCTCCAGAGATACTGCTGTCTGTTATAGAGGTAAACACACAGGCACACGCTCAAAGTAACTCTGTGTATTATTTATTGAGATGCAAGTGGTAAGTAGACTTGTCTTCCCTCTCCCTGCTACAAACTTTTTGCAGGTGTGTGGTCACGAATTCAAGGCTGGCCAGTTGGGTCCAGGAACCATCGTCGGCAGTGCCGCCTTCAACATGTTTGTGATCATCGGGATCTGCGTGTGGGTGATCCCCAACGGCCAGAGCCGGAAGATCAAACATCTGCGGGTGTTCTTCATCACGGCCTTCTGGAGCATCTTCGCCTACATCTGGCTCTACCTTATCCTGTCTGTCATGTCGCCGGGTATCGTTGAGGTGAGGCAGACTCACTGCGAGAGAATGAAAGAATCAGTGAGCTCAGAGGTGCAGCGGCAACATTTATCAGATGTTTGTTCTTTGTTTTGGTAAATTAGTAATTTCTCAAATGAACCCTCTAACATGATGACATGAAGTGATGCAACTGTGTTATGGAGGAGAGCTGATCAAGAAATATTTTTGACGTGGAGCAGCTTTTGACTTTTATTTGTTTTAGAGGTTGGGGAATATGTGAAAGGAGACATGCTAATATTATCTCCTAGCTTCATATGCTGATGGACACATTTCAAAAAAGATATCTGTTATTCTTTTTCCCATAAGTAGTACTGTTTACTTGTAAATCCAAATGTGAGCTTATTGGCAGGCCAGTCATGTCACCTCACAGCATATAGATCCTGGGTTCAGAGCTCCTGGTTAGATAGGGAATGTTCTCCCTGTGCCTGTGTGGACACAATCCAAAAACAGGATTATCAGGTTAATCGGTGATTCTAAATTGGCTGTAACTGTGAATGTGAAAGTATGTGGTTGTCTTTCTGTGTTAGCCGTGTGGTGGATATGCAACCAGCCTAGGGTGTACCTTGCCTCTTTCCTGTGACAGATGGGATAAGCCCTTCATATGGATGGATGGATGATTGAGCGATCTTTAACAACTATAATGGTTCTAACTTTATAATCTCCATGTCTGTTTCAGGTGTGGGAGGCGCTGGTCACCCTGCTCTTCTTTCCTGTCTGCGTCATCCTGGCTTGGATCGCTGACCGGCGCCTGCTCTTCTACAAATACATGGGCAAGCGTTACCGAGCCGACAAGCGCCATGGCATCGTTGTCGAGACTGAAGGGGATTTAACACCCAACAAAGGCGGCATGGAGATGATCATAGATGGCAAGTGCCTGGCGCAAAGGGGCGCTGTGGTTCCTGCTGAAAACTGTGGGTGGGACACTCAGGATGGGACCACAGGCGCCGCAGCCAACAACATTGGAGCCGGAGCCGTGGGAACAGGAGGGGGAGCAAATCTGCCCAAATCCAACAGCACTACAGTCAATGCGGAAAGCTGCAAGGAGCTGGACGAGAGCCGCAAGGAGGTGAGACAAAGAGGGGAAGACACTTCAGAGAGCAGTCCAGGAGAGTATCTGATAACAAGCACAACATCAGGATCACAATGTCAGACTGTTAGTTTGAGAGATTCATTTACACGCCACATGATCTGTTACATAAAACCATCTGAAAATTCTTCCTATATAACAGGCAAACTTCAACCATGAGATCAGCGAACAAATACCAGAGAGTCAAAACGTAAATGAAACTATTTCTGGAGACAGACAGGAAAAAGGCAAAAGCTTATTTTGGAGCACTCATTACTGCATATTTTAACACTTTCGCTATGTAAAAAAAGTTTTTCTTAGTGCCATGTGTGGAAAATCTGTGTTCAAAGTGAAGAAATGAAGAAACAAGTGTTCCATTTTCATATAATCTTTAGAATCTAAATCCATTTGGGCTCTTTGGGCTCACTGCATATTCAGACTTACAGTATCTAAATTCCATAATTGCATTTTCCCCATTCTTATGTTGCTGAAAAATCTAAACCTGCAGTGTCTGCCGTTTTCATTAGGGCATGATTGGAGTGCAAAAATAATGGATTAATGGAGACAGAAAGATACTGTGGTTAATAAATTTCAAACAGCACCCAATGGGGAGGTTTCTGCCACAGCCTCAAGCTCCTTAGTGTTAATGATATTTTTAATGGTAACATATAATTATTAAATATACAAATTTAGTATGCTACAAAAAAGCAGAACAGAAAATTTAATGTAAGTATTTGAGTATTGTGCTTCATTATTTTCTGGCTTCTGGCTCAAATGACATATAAAATGGTGAATTGATTTTGTTATTTTACCTCATAAATAAAAACACAACTTTTATTTTTTGACAGATTTCTAAAGTATTTGTGTTTTCTTGTTTTTATGACATCTGCTCTGATAAATTAAATGCCTTAAATGCAGATAAATGTGGCTCCAGGGAAACATGCACACTTTGTTCTGCACTATATAATCTCATTTGTGTCAGCTTTAAAATTTTGCGATTGCTGCTTTGCACAGAAGTCATCTGCCTGGATTGCAGATGACAATATCCCCATTTACATCCGCTGTGAAAGCGATTAATGGCTCTTACTTTTGAGGACAAGAAAGAACTTTTTGTCTTATCTGAACTGAAAATCTATCAGCAGCACAAATCATAAAGCCCCTTGAGAACACCTTGTAAAACGTGGCTCTATAAATAAAATTGACTTGATTTAAAATTGAGGATGAAAATGAGAAAAGCTTAAAAGGAAATGTTTGGGCAGAGAAATTAACATGTGGATAGTTTAACTGGTAAAATTTTCAAAAATTATAGTTAGAAATGAGACGCTGGGGAAGAAAGAACAGAGAGACAAACTGCTGCACAGTTCCTCATCCACATCGTTTTCTGGCCCAATTACACAAGACATTTATATATAATTCTGATATTTTAGGATAAAATGTGCTCCAAAGTGGACAAGGTGTGGTAAAGGTGCATCTTTAGGTCTAATTACAGGCTTCTAAAGTTGTTGCCTTTCACAGTTTACCTTGTACTTGGGTGACAAGTTTGAAGACGTTTTAAAAATGTAATTACATTTTGCTTTTTTTTACTTTTTATTTTGCCTGTGTGTGCGGTGCACATGCTCAGATATCACAAGATGTACTGAAAAAAAACTTTTAAATTCAGGAGATTTGGATAAAAAGTGGCCTTGAAGCCAGATGGTTAAATGCTATTTTGCTCATAATAGTGCACTAAACGGCCTTTTTTGGTAAGTTCGCACCCTGAAAGCCAGCTGAAGGTGTCGAGTGCACTCCACCCCTGCTGTTTAGCTATTTGAGTTCACTGTGTGGGCAGAAACTTGATGTAAATGTGAGCGGAGGCAGAGCGCAGCCACAGCCCGTGGCCTTCAGGATCACTCACTCCTTCATTAGATACTGAGCTGTCACTTACTGTGAAACCTGCCTTCATGCATATACAACGCATACAGGTTGCACTGAAAAGGGTTATTCTTTTCTATGCTAACAGTTGCTCTCTGAGGGAGTACAGACCAAAGCAGACCACATATGGCTCAAGTCTCTGGATCCAAAAGGACCTTTTTAATACACATTTCAAAGTATTCTTCACAAATGTTCTGGATCCAGATCCAAATAAACTCTAAAAGTTCATCACTTCATACTGAGCCTTGCAAATACATCCATAACTGAAAAAACAACAAGCAAACACGCTGTTCACTCTTGTTTGTCTATAAGGTTTTTTTTGTGACTCAGTTTAGTTTACTTCCTTCCAGGCTCTCCTGTCGGTGTTGTGCAAAGCATTTTGTTCTTTTTTTTTTTTGTTAAAAAAGATGAATGTAATTTAAATAAATATCCTCTTTGTATCCTGAGATTCCTGATAGGCATTTGGATCCTCTCTCTACAAACACATGGTAGCACAGGCCAAAGGTGCTTATCAAGTCTGCAACTGGACTGGCTTAGCCTTACATGTCTAATAAACTGCTGTTGAACACTGTGTGCGGTCCACAGACCTGTTTCCCATACCCAGCATCTATGATTTTGTCTCTTTCAGTCCTTGTAAACAAGACAAGACAAAGAACAGCCCATCAGGGGAGTCAGACCTGCACATTTTTACATATTTCAAGAGCAGGCTCACAGGTCCCATTAACATGCCAGAAACAACGTGTGTCATGTTGTGTAGAGAAAATGAAAGAAATATTTTAAGCATTACCATATTTGTGTTTGCTTAATGGTCTATTTGTAAATCTGCAGAATACCTGGTGGAGACTGAGAGTGACTAAAGTGGGTTATGTAAAGTTATATGTTTTACAAAGTGACATGATAAAACCTTTCATAAAGGTGTTCTTTGGTCTATAAAAGCTAGGTTTAAAGATGTATCCTAACACAACATCACTTATTCTAATACAGTATGTGGTTATATTGTGAAGGCGATTAGTAGGAAGCAGGATAATAACTGTGGATTAAAACTGTTTATCATATTGTATTCGGCAGAAGTGAAACATCTTCTGACTGGATATCGTTATGGAGAAAAAGCTTTATGGTTTTTGTGTTGTTTAGATTTTTTTTTTTTACAGACCATTTACAAATAACAACAATGTGCGATGCTTTCTGCACCGACTCATTTATTAAATGTGTTCAAATGTAATTAAACATTGCACTCAGGCCTCTTTGTGTGACTGTCTTTGAACAGCAAACGGCTAATTTATTTCTTTTAACTGATGACATTTTCTCTTTTAATGCTTGAAAGTTGTTGGAGGTTGTTATTTTAAAAAAAATGTCATTCTTTTTGAAAGCTTGAGCTTTTAAAGAAACTACGCAGTGATTTTTTTTTTTGGTTACAAAACTGAAAAAGTATATAGTACATTTCTGCGCTCACCTTTTTTGTATTTTATATCTCTAAGACGTGATGCAGTCCACCTCTACTGTTTCCATAGGAAATCAGCAAGTGTGATGAGTTCTGTGAAAGCAGAGGTTTTGCTCCAGACCAGTATGCTGGTCTGGAGCATTTAGTTGTATGTTTACACAATTCCACAGTCTTCCCAGGAATTTAAAAAAAAAAAAAAAGGCAGAACAGCTACGTTTGCAAAATTGCATCTGAGCAAACCACAAGACTTGTGGAACGATGTCCTTCAAACAGAAGAGACCAACGTGGAGATGTTTGGTCACAATGCACAGCAGCATATGAGCACAAACACCTCATACTAATTATCACACAGTGGTGGAGGAGTGATGGTCTGGGCAGCCACAGGACCAGGAGTCGACCAGAAACTCCTAGAATCACATGTGAGGCCAACTGTCTGAGCCCTAAATCTTGGCCCAAACTGAAGAATGGTCCCAAACACAGCAGTACACCTGCAACAGAACAGCTGAAAAAGAAAAGAATCAAAGTGTGGCAGTGACCCAGTCAAAGTCCTAAAAAAGCTGTGCATAAATGTGTAACCTAAAAAAGTCTGAAATCATAGAAAACATTTAGTCTTCGAGGCGGTGAGAAATTCTTTTCTTTTACATGTGTGGAAATGTGTCTGCAGAAACTGTACGTGTCAAGAATCTCTCACTGTTTGTATGAAGAGCTGTTTGTGTGTCGTGTCGATTGCATCATAAACGTTTTTGTGTCCTCTCGTGTTTCCTCCAGGTGATTCGTATCTTGAAGGAGTTGAAGCAGAAATATCCTGATAAAGAGCTGGACCAGCTGGTGGAGCTGGCCAACTACTACGCCCTGCTGCACCAGCAGAAGAGCCGAGCTTTTTACCGCATTCAGGTAACACACACACACACACACACACACTGTGTGTCTCTCTTAGGCCCTGAGGTAAACACACAAGGTTGTCCAGAACTGCGGGAATACATAAAGTAGTTCAAGGACTTCTAAAAATGATTCTGTACTCTTTGTTTCCTTTAACCCCTCATCCTCCTCTTCCTCTCCCTGAAGGCGACTCGTATGATGATCGGAGCCGGCAACGTCCTGAAGAAGCATGCAGCGGACCACGCGCGGCGCACAGCCGTAGCTGATGAGGAGGCCCCAGAAGACGACGACATGGCCATGTGCAGTCGCATCTCATTTGAGAGTCCTCACAGTCAGTGCATGGAGAACTGCGGCGTTCTGATGCTGGCTGTGGTGTGTCAAGGTAGCGAAATGAATTACACATAAGCTTATAACGAGTCCATATAAATAGGACAAGAGGCTGAGAGCTGCTGTGGTAATAAAGCATAAAATCTTCCTGTTCTTCAAATTAATGCTACATTTTATCTAAAGTTTTTATGTCTTTGATCCGACCTGTGGTCAGTTTCTTCCACTGAGCCTAAAGCAAGACATTTAATTACATGTAAAAGTACTAATAAAAGAAGCACTTTTGATGATCTGACTGAACTTATTTCAAGAAATCCCATGAAAAGGTTTGTGTGTGTGTGTGTGTGTGGTGGTGGTTTTAAATAAACTGCTGAATAGGATGTTTTCCCCCACACACACATTCAGATGTCAAAAATCCAGATGGATAAATTTCAGTCTTTAGATTCATGACTGTTCCCTTCAAATTCTGACATTTTTTTGTTCACATGCTTCCTCCCTCATTAGTATTCATGTACAAAGGTCTGATTTCCACTTCCATTTTTAGCCATGAATAGATTTAGACTTTCCAAGACAATCTATAGCGTGAAAAAGGAAATTCATCCAAATTTGAAATAGAGTCCCTCTTTACATATGTAGAAAAATGCAGTTCAGTTTTATTTATATCTATTTATTTGTTCATATTGCCCCAAATCACAACAACAGTTGCCTCAAAGCGCTTTGGCCTCAGTTCTGAAATCACAAGGAAACAAAAACTGCTGGTGAAAAATACCAACAAAAGCCTGCAACCTAAATGCAAAGGCCGATGTAACTGAGAGTCAGCTTATCCTCCTGTATAGGTTTTATAAGAGTGTGAACATCGCAGTACAGATGGATACAGCTAACAGAAACAATGTTGTATGATATATATCCAGTGTAACTGTGTTTTATTTCTGTTGTTTAGGAGGTCTGGGAGAGAACACCTTCTATGTGGACTACAGAACAGAAGATGGTTCAGCCAACGCTGGGTCAGATTACGACTACACCGAAGGAACGCTGGTGTTCAAGCCTGGAGAGACTCGCAAAGAGATCAAGGTGAGTTTAAGGAAGACTGAGATGAGCAAGTAACCTGCCATTTAAAAAACAGACAGACAGGAAACACATTTCATCAAACTTTTATTAAAAACAAAGAAATACAAGGTTAACCATGTACAAAGAATCACATGAACACAACAACAGTGACTCAGGTGGGGATTATACCTTGTCTGGGACACGGACAGCTGCTGATACCACGGATGAGTAGCTGTTCCTTTTATATAAGCTCAGGCCAGTTTACACAACCACAAAAAACTGCAGGGGGTCTTGTCCTCACCATCTGATGTTAAAAGTTACATCACTCAGACCCCAGCTGACCCTGGCATGGATCTTATGGATGCAGAAACTGCAGCATAGCTTTCAGCGGTTATTAGTGTTGCTCACAGCATTAGTGTCGCTGGTTTGAAGTCAGGCTCGGTACGTCCCTGTAGCGTTTGCGTGTTCTGCCTGTACAGGACTTGGTTTGTGGATCCAGAACACTCCAACAAAAGAGATTCTTAATTTCAAGAGTTTCACTTTAATAGAAGCAGAAATGGGAATACAGGGAAACGAGATGCGGCTGAAGCTTGAACGTGGAGGCAGTCTTATAAATCTTAAACTCTTAAAGGGAAGAAGCAAAAACAGATGAACTTCAACATTAAAAAACAGTAAATAAACAGAGAGACTGAACATAGGGAGTCTCAGACACTAATGCACAGGAGAAACAGTGAAAAGTGTCAGAAGCACAAAGGAGGAACTAAAAGAAAAGTGAAGACAGCAGTGACCACGACACAGGCACAGTGTAAAAGTACTCTCCTCCTTCATGATGTCAGATATGAGATGAATTTGACAATAAGGGAACTTCACTGTTAAAGATTTTTGGAGATAAGTTGAATCTTTAATGATCCTTGTGGAAAACTGTATAGCTGATGGTGTGCATTATGAAATAGACCCGTCAGTTCATCCCAAAAGCTTTGAGCTCCGAGTGAAGCGATTTCTAATTCAGATTTACCCACGGTAAGTCACCAGCTTTGGCGCAGGAGGAGCTCTGGACAGAGAGTTTTACTTTATAAAGATGCACAAGCACTCTGTAGGCTTCCTCCACAGTGACTGTGAAATATAGGTAGATTTCCAAGGAGATCAAAGTGAGGAGAAAGAGGTGGGAGAGGGATGATGAGAGTCCCTGGAGGAGAGACAGACAAAGGCTGTGGAAAAACAGACGCACAGATTTGTGATGGGAGGGAAAAATCCTGTTGCTTCTAGTCAGACCGCTCAGCTCACACTGCTGCTTCCACATGTGGGCTACGTTTGTTCCCGCTAACATATGAATATGTTATCCATCACAAAGACACAGACCCCTTTTAACTAGTGCTAGTCTAAATAAAATACCCTCCAAAGCTGATGCAGAGACTTTCTCACTCCATGCCATATTATTTGTAAGCTCATTGCACCGAAACACTGCAGAAAGACCGAGAGCCCATTACGTCCCCACAAAGTGGTCTAGGGGTGTTAGTGTGGGGACCAGTAACAAATGGGTCCAATGAAAAGGAGACCAGACAGAGATGTTCTAAAATAATAAAGTTTTATTAACAAATAATAAAGTCTCAATACAAATAATCTCAACTTAAAGAGCCGGCAACGCCGTCAAACCGATAATGCCAAGGAAACAAAGGAAGCAGCCACAGCAACAAAAGAAACAACTACCAACCAAAATAAGGGAGGCACTTCTCACTTAACTCCTCACCACAAGGAGACACTTCTGGGGCCCACAAGCCTGTCTACTCACAGGAGCCAAAACCTAAGGAACGACAGGTAGAGCCACAGGGGAAAAACCACCTCACTCACAGCTCATCCCCAGCTTATATAGCCTCAGAGTTGATTGTTGACTAGGCTCAGTTGGTAAACGAGGCTAATCAAGAGCAGCTGTGTCCTGGGGAGAGAGAAGAGTGAGAGAGGGGTGGAGCAGGAGAGGGGGAGGCGGAGAGAGAACACCACCACACCCACACAATGGCAGTTTCAGGAGGCCCTGCTAGGGCCGTAACAGCAATGGAGACGTCCAGTTCAGCCACTCAAATTAGTGGAAGTGAAGCCAAGCAGGCAGTAATCGACTGATACTGTCTGTGTCAGTCTAAGCACTCACGTCTCCCTAAATTAAAGCTTAAATGTTTGAGTTATGTGTTTAAAAATAAAGTGAGGAGGGAGGAACTGTGGGATTATGGGATTTTTGTGCTTCTATGCTGGATCGTCTTTTTTAGCCCAGCCTTTAAAACTTCTTCTGAAGAAAAGTCAACATGCAGATGTCAGACACAGTTTCTGTATCTTGGTAATCACTGAAATTAAAACGTCAGTCAGTCTCCTCCTGTTCATTTAAACAGGGGCTCATAATAACTAACCGAGCTTGCTGCTTCTTGCTTTTACTTGCTTACATTTAGAGATGAAACCCTTTTGTGTTCTTCTCACTCATTATGTTTTCATTTAAGTTCTGTGTTTTAATTTGAGTACCACTGGGATTAAGTGAAAGTGGTTTGTACTGCCTCCTTCTCAAAGTTGAAAGACTGCCTGCTGTTTCTAATAATTCAGCACTATTAGTGTAAAAAGCTGTTTTTAGTTTAGTTTAAAAAATAAATAAAGCACAAAATTCAATGATCAATCCAAGTGAACTGCTTCAAAGTTCCCCACGTTTTACTACAAATATCAAAAACTTTGAATTTTGGAATAAACAACACAATAAAGAAGTTTCTTTTTTAAATAAAACCAAGAATATTATCTTTAAAGTGCTGCATGCTGACTGCATTAAAAGGAGACATGGTAAACCGAGTAATCTGCTTTGATTCAAAATCTGGTGAAAGTGTGGGATGAGTGGAGGGTGGTACAATAGCCTGAAGAGCCACATTAAGAAAAAGAAGTTTGAACATTTGAAAAACTGGCAGCATAAATTGGCCCCTCCACCACGAGTGAGCGGACAGCCGGATGCAGAGTAACTATATTACAAAGGTCGGTGTCATCCTTTTCACCAGATTTCATCGAACGCCGTTCCAGTTAGAAATGAGCAGCAGGGAAACCAATTAAACTTGAATACGTCAGCTCTCTGCCAGAGCTCCACTTTCTCTGTCGCATTAGTTCCACTGTGTGACGGTCACCGCAGCCTTCACAGGCTCTGATTATACACGAGAGATCAATCTGACAGAGCCAATAACAGGTCTCATTGTCAGCACTCTTTGTTGTAATGAAGAGTCATAATTGTTGTGTCAAAAAAAGGAGACAGTTAGCACTTCTGAAAACACGTCTCCTCTTCTCAGCACAGCGCTGCGGTTTATTCCAGTCAAATAAATGCAGCTAATCATTTCTTGCAGTATTTCTCTGATTACTTAAGTCACGAAGATAACTCAGATAACTCAGCTTTGACCGGGCGCTAAGCTTATGGCCTTGCACAGAGCCACACACTAAGTTTCCTTCTTCAGCGTAATGAAGATTAAATTAACTGTCACTTCATATTTGCTGATTGAATGAAGGTCTGTGCTGTATCTTAAGTAGGCAAATCATCCCCATTAGTAACATAGATGAGACATTCAATTAGAAAACACAGCTTTGTATTAGAAATGACACAGGAGAGTTACTGTTGTCTGGATCAAATAAACACTCGGGGGCAGTCTTTCATCAGCGACTGAGTTGTAGTTTAATGATGGAGTCATCATTTCTTGTTGGCAATAAATGAGAACAATTAAGAATTAAGAACAACTTAGCATAGGAAACGTTCAAGTCAAGAGACAGCAAGGCTTGTACTATAAACGAGGTCATTCTAGGTAACTAAATCTAAACTAAGAACTAAAATTAGTTATTAAAATTTTTTTAAGAGATACTGTAAACATCAGGGTTTGATTCCACCCCAGGACATTCGCCCGCTCTCCATGCTCCTCTCCTAATGAAAATAACAAAAAAATTATATTGTATGTTTTCTAAACTAACTAAAAATGAATAAAAATGTGTGTAGTTTTAGTCTTTGACAAACATTACATTTTTTATCACAGCCAGCCCGATGAGGTTTTGCTACAGTGGACATAGATGGCTTCATGCCATCTATGTCCACTGTGAGCGACCATCTTTGAACAGAGGCAGTGGTTTACCATCTACAGGTCCTTCTCAAAAAATTAGCATATTGTGATAAAGTTCATTATTTTCTGCAATGTACTGATAA